>PVKS010025592.1:0-21639 GCA_004027875.1 Aplodontia rufa | reverse complement strand
TCCACCTCCCCCACCCCCAAAAAATTAAGCTAAAAATGCCTGGGATAGGGCTGGATCAGTGGCTCAGCGGTTACAGCACTTACCTGGCATGCACGAGGACACAAGTTCAAACCCCAGCACCACGTACACAACGAAGTTTCAGAGCAATGAAAGCCACATGAAAAACTAAATAAAAATGATCCTTTCTTTCTCTCTCTCTCACTGTCCCTCTCTCTTTTAAAAAAAATTAATAATAATACCTGGGATATACTCAGTGGCACAGTGTCCCTGAGTTCAATCTCCGGAGAGAAAACAGATAAGGAACCTAAGAAAGCTTGTCAAAAATACATTTGTAGCTGTCGGTGGAGCTGCAGACTGGCGCAGCCCCTCTGGAAAGCAGTGTGGAGAATCCTCAAAACACTAGGGATGAGCCCACCATACAACCCTGCTATTCCACTGCTGGGTACTTTTCCAGGGGATTTAGAATCACATTACAGCAACACAGCAATATCTATGTTCATAGCAGCTCAATTTACAATAGCTAAATGATGGAAAGAACCCAGATGCCCTCACTGGATGAATGGATCCAAAAACTGGTACATATATACCATGGAGCTTTACTCGGCAATTAGAAACAATGATATTGCAGCCTTTGAAGGTAAATGGATGGCTATGGAAGAAATTATGCTGAGTAAAATCAGCTTAACCCAGAGAACCAAGGGTCGAATGATTTCACTCATCTGTGGAAGCTGGAGCTAGACCCTGGCCATTGAGAAAGGAGTTCTATTATCATGTGTTAAATCCAGATAAGATGTAATGTCATACAAACTAAGGTATTTGTAGAGATGTATTGGGAAGGGAGGGAGGGATAAGGGCGGGTAATTGTGGGTGGGGGACTCATGGAGGTAAATCTAATTTTCAAATTTTAAATATATATTATTTCATTAGAAGCTTGTTTATTCAACAAATAAATTTCTGAATAAAATAATACATATGTAGAATCTCTCTATACATATATTCAGAAAAAGAAAACAAAGACCCCGTCCGTGCCCCAGGAGCAAGCGTGGGTGTGTGGTGTTTTGGAGACACATCCACTACTGTCATGGATGGCCAGCAGCTTCAACAACCACGCATTCTTTTTTTCTTCTTTCTAAGGAGAAAGTGAGAGAGCTGTTTTTTTTTTTCATCTAGTTTTGTTTCTCCTTCATTTATTTGAGTAGGTGGTGCTGGGGATGGAACCTGGGACCTTGCATATGCCAGGCAAGTGCTGTACCACTGAGCCACCTCTCCAGCGCCCAGGACAACCCATTTTTAATCACAGGATTTAAATGCTCAACTTTCCAGGAACCAACCACCAGATCTAACACCCAGCCCTTCCCTCCCCAGGACCCTCTCTGACTTCTCAGCCTCTGGTCCTCTCCTGCCAGTTCTGCCCTGATTCCTAGACTTGAGAAGCTCAGTGTTGAAAGAACACCTATAGAAGAAGCTCAAGCTGTCCAGATCCGGGAGTGGCCGCTGGGTTCCCAAGTCCTGGGCTAGAGTGGCATCTAGTGGCCAGAAGCAGAATATCCCATGTTGATGGTGATGAGGGTGGGCCAGGGGCTGTGACTGCGCTGAGCTGAGGAATGAGGGCTCTTAATGAGGCTGGGATACCACATGCTGTCAGCTTTGGACAGCACCTGCCAAAATTGTAAAAGCACAGACCTTTGGCCCATAGACTCGATGAAGTCAGCTTGCCAAAACGCATTTCCTCCACTTCTAAGTAAATAAGAAGATTCTTACCCTTGGTTCAATGCAATCTGCCAAATCCACAATGTCCCATCATCTGTAGGACCAATGATTTCTCTCCACAACAAATACCTGCATGATAGGCTGGAACGGTGACTCGGTGGTTACGGTGCTTGCCTAGCATGCGCGAGTACACGGGTTCAAACCCCAGCACCACGTATATGAAGAAGTCTTGGAGCAATGAAAGTCACGTGAAAAACTAAATAAAAATTGCTTCTCTCTCTCTCTCTCTCTCTCTCTCCTCTCTCTCTCTCACTATCCACTCTTTCTTAACAAAAAAAAAAAAAAAATACCTCCCTGAGATAGGCAGGTGCAGACTGCTGATTAGAGAAGACCCAACCAATATCCCCTGGAGCTAATGTTTGGATTCTGTTTCAAAGGCATCCACTGTTTAAAAAAAAAAAAAAAAGAAAGAAAGACTTTTCTGAAACAGGGGACATGTGTACAAAGTGACAGAAGGAGTGATTGTCACCATTTGCAAGGAGAGACAATGGCATGATGGTCATGTGAAAGAAAAACTGTTCTGAAGTCCACAGGGATGAGAAGAAATAGTGTCTAGAATTGACTTTGGACACACACCTGAAAGATGTCAGAGTATAACTGATACAAAAATGTTGAATGTCGATCCTGATTGAAGCCAAATGCTAGGTGGTGGATGTGGAAAATTATCAGAAAGCACTCATGTGAAAACAAATAACAAAAGAAATCACTCGGGGCTGGAGCAGTGGCTCGGTGGATATGGCACTTGCCCTGCATGTGCAGGTACACGGGTTCAAACCCCAGCACCCACGTACTCAACTAAGTGTCAGAGCAACAAAAGCCATGTGAAAAACTCAATAAAGGTTGATTCTCTCTGTCTTTGTCTCTCTCTCTCTCTCTCTCTCTCTCTCTCACTGTCCTTCTCTCTTTAGAAAAAAAAGAAAAGAAAAGAAATCACTCATGTGAGCCTGATACCAACCCCCCCACCCCTCACTGCTTCCCAATCTACTAACTTGGGCCCTTATCAGAAAAAAAGCCACACTCTATCAAAACTCCTGTTTTAACCAGAAAATTCAAACCTTGGCCCCATCCCCTCTGATTCCCTCTATATCTACTCCAGGCTGTAAGTGGCAGGTGGGTCCCCGACTCCACTGGGCCCCCGCTCCTCAGATTTTTCCCAAATAAACCTGAGTTACTGTTGAGCCACTGCTGTCCTCTCTCCTCTCTCTCTTTCCTTCCTTTTGTCTCTTTCCTTACATAATTCTGCTGAAACCCAGGATAGAAAGATGGAGCGCTACACTCCCTCCCACCTTCCTCCCTCCAATTCTGCCTTACTCTTCATGTATCCTTCTTTATTTCTCCTTCATACAAGATGTGAGATTCAGAGCATCCTCCAAGTTCAGTACAGCTAAACCCCAGCTGGTTTGCAACCCAAAATCAACCCCCTCCCGGGTGAGATTTTTGCAGCCTTATTGCTATGCAAATGGAGCAGGAGCTTTCCTGAGCTCTTTATTGGTGTCCTCTGGAAACCTCACTCTGGTCTCTCCCCTCTTTCTGTCTGGCTAGACCTCCAGATCACAGACTTATTCTCTATTTTGTTCCACATGCAACACTGGTCACACTGACCATCTCACTGGAGAAATAAGGCTCCAGGTCTCTTGCAGAGGCGCCCTGCTAAAGACTCTCTCATTTCAGGACCCCAGGGGTCCTCACCTTGGGATCCCAGTTGGGGACACCGACTTGCTCCTAGGTGATCCAGCTCTGCCCCTGGGTGACAAGGAAAAAACAGAGGATGGTTTGTTTTCTCCTGTCACCTCCATCACACTTCTCCATTATTCGATGGCCCAAATTCAGAATTCAGAGCTAACAGATATTCCTACAACAAAATGGCAAATGGTCTGAACCTGGACAGGTGTTTTAAGGTTCCCACCAAGGGTGGCTCTTCTAGGCCTTCCCTTGACCTTGACCTCGACCTATTCCCCCCTCACCCCATTGCCTCTCCCTTTGGCGGCTCCGGTAAGGACCATTCACATTGCTGGACATCACATCCACCTCCAGCCATAACCTCCTGGGTGAGCCATAACCTACCCTCTGACTCTTCTGGATTCCTGGCTTCCTCTCTGCCAGAGTCCTTGGGGGCCCTCCTTAATCCATCTTTTCCAGAATGGGCCAGATCCCACCAAAGCTTCCATGAAACACCCCCTTGGGGTGCATACCTAAACATATCCAGACCGGGGTCTCCAAGACACAATCAAACCTGAAAGACTGGTGTTACTAGCTGGACAGTAACAGTCACTGGGCTAAAAATGGCACATTTGATTTACAAAATTCTCAGAGATCTTAAAAAACTCTCCACCACAATGGCAAATGGTCCAAGGTTCCCTGTGTTCAGACCTCCACTCCAGGCCTGGCACCTCTATTCCAGACCTGCACTCTGTCTAAACTGCTCAACCTTTCATTCTTCTTTTCAGTGAAAAACCTCAAAAATCCCTCTCTTGAGATGCCTCTCTCTTTGGGAGTGCTGCTTCCTTTCTATGATTCTAAATCCTGTTACTTTGCTCTGTCTAATCCTGTGTCCATGGATTTCATTCCTTGAATTTACAAAACAGAATCCACCCAGCCACGCTCTGTGTCACATTTACAGGGATTCATGTGGGATCTTCAGGAGGGTGAGTAAAATGGACCACTGCTCTATTACTTTTCTTCCAGGAGTTTTCTGTTCCATGTTTTACACTCTCTATCAAAATCCTGGGACCCTGTTGGCCACGTGGCTGCCAGACTCAAGACTCAGGGGAACGGCTTTGCTGGAGTGAGACTTATCAATTACTCTGTGCCTCAGCAGAGAAAATGTTAATCTGATCTTGCTTCAGTTTCCTTTCACGTCAATCATTCAATCAAGAAACTGAGGTCTAATTCTCTGGCCAGGGCTAGTTCCTGGTGTGAACGCAGGGTCTCTAGAGATGGCCAAAAGCCAATTGATCACACATGGAAGCTCCATCTCCACTTTAATCTCCTTTCATGGTTTCTCGCCTAATGGTAGAGGGAGGGCGTTGGCAGGGCTTTCGATAACTGGCTGAGATAACTTCTCAGTGTGATCTAGGGACTCCTAAGGCAAAATCCTACCCATCAATCTACCAATAAACGAGTTGCTCCTTTCTTTCTCTCTTTCTCTTTCTCTGTCTTCTAACAACCTCCCCCAGTGTTAGGGAACAGACAGATGTGACTGGTGGGAACACGAGGATAAGAGAATAATTTTATCAAATGGACCCACAGTGCTGACCCAATGTGCTTTCTTTTCCATTAAGCGAGGTAACTGAAAAAGTCACACATTGGGGCTGGAGTGGTGGCTCAGCAGTCACAGCACTTGCCTAGCATGGGCAAGGATTGGGGTTCAAACCCCAGCACCACATACCCAACAAAGTGTCAGAGCAACAAAAGTCACATGAAAAACTAAATAAAACTGATTCTCTCTTTCAATCACTCTCTCATTGTCCCTCTATCTTTAAAAAAATAAAGAAAAAGAAAAGGTCAGACATTTTATAAATATTATCAGCAAGTAGGAATGAGATATATAAAATGTTATAGGTATGGAAATACACTTTGGTATGGAAATCAGAATGAAAGAAATGTTTCTGGGTGAAAAATTACAGTGTCTAAGTAAGTTGCAGAAGGTTTGTGGAGGGTAAATCTCAAAAGTCTTTTTGTGTGTGATTAAGTTGAATATAACTGGCACAATTAGTTAAAATTATTTAAGATTTCTCTTAAGGTCAGATAAGAGTTCAATCTTTGTCTGAATTTTATGTAAATGTTTATACAAACTGATTATGTTTCTACTCCTGTTAATTCCATTTTATATTTTCCTTATAAAACTTTATAACAAAATGAGAATAGTCTCATTTTGAAGAAGTACTACTTCTAACAGGAAAACCTGAGTTAAGACATGTCATCATCTACAAGACAGATAAGATATAATACTAACTTCAAGCACTGTTACTGACCCAATTTGAACAAAAAGGGTGACTATAAAAAATTGTACACATTAAAACTAAAGCCCAGTACTCCCACTTTAAAACTGGTGAAACTGGCCTGCTGGATATTTAATACCAAAATTAGGATACCAAAGTTAAGGAAGTTAAAGGGTTAAGGAAAAAGTCAATATTTTGGCCCTTGCCCTGTTTGGTCAGCCAAAACTCAGGGGACAGTGGGACTTCTCTAAGCCAACCAGTACAGAGTCTGCAAAGAGGATGGTCATTCAAAAGGGAAATGTCCCTGATGCTTCCAAGGGAAGCCACATGTGGTCAGCAAGGCCCTGATCCATCTTGGCAGATGACACCACCCGTAGAAGAAGGCTAAAGGAGCCAAGAAGCTCTCACATGTCCCTGACAGTGGTCGCCTGAGGAATCTCAGCTGACCTAGGAATAGATAGACCAAAAAAAGTCAGTTTTGACCAACTTGGTCTTAAACACCTGGCAGGAGAGCTATAACCAAAGCGCAGCCATACGTTTAAAAGGAAAGACACTGATTCCTTTAATGTAACTCAAAATGTACTCTTGTGTCATTTCTCCCACAGGTAAATAAATCTGGGAGATTATAAAGAAGGGGTTACAGAAGACACTACCAGAGTCACGAGTTTAGTCTAAGTCAATTTGAGATTCACAAATTTCCCTAACCTCCTATATGAGTAAACTCAATCTGTTCTTCACTGGCTTGATTGTTTAGTTCTAATATTTAAAAAGCTACCTTATAGAAATTAGATGGCATTCCTCAACTCAAGGGGACACCAGTGCCACTATAAAAATTAAATGTGTTGGGGGCTGGAGCGGTGGCTCAGCGGTTTCGGCGCTTGCCTGGCAAGCACAAGGACCCGGGTTCAAACCCCAGCACCACATACACAACGAAGTGTTGGAGCAACGAAGGCCATGTGAAAAACTAAATAAAGTTGTTTCTCTCTTTCTCTGTCTCTCTCACTGTCCCCTCTCTTTAAAAAAAAAAAAAATTAAATGTGTTCCTAGCAACTCTGCTAAGGTTTCTAAAGCCATGAATGGGTCTCCACAATAAGAAAATGACATGTCAGACCCCACCCTAAACTCTAATAAGTCACTATCTTCTTGTTCTTCAAAGGCAGGCTGATAACACTGATTGTTTTGTACTAATTGCTTGCAGAAAACACTGTTTTGTTTCATTGTTTATTGTTCTAGCATGGTCCCTCCCCCATGCACAGCATGTCCCGTCATCTGCCAACCTCCACCTTATGGACCTCTGGATGCCCTGCTGCATGAGATGTCTAGAGTCCATTAAGAGCCAGGTGGTCATGGAAATATGGCCCTCCATGCAGCTGCCTCCCAACTTCTACCGAGGACCCCCAGATAGACCCTCTGGAGAGTTTCCCTGACTGCCACAGCCAACGCCCACTGTCGGCATGGAAGAAGCCAGAGCGGTCATCGCCCTTTTCCCCCAAAGGCAGTCAAGGACCTCTCCAGAGAGGAATTGAGGCAGGAGATAGATCATCAGTAGGCAGATAGACATGGGGACCTCAAGAATGGGATCCCACCACCCCAGACTAAAACCCTAGGCTGAAACCTTTTTAGTTTTGACTGCCTGAATGGAAAGCCCCACCCATGCATAGATGACCAACTCCTGTTTTGGCAGAAACATCCCCACCAAATTCAAGGCCTCCATTTGTTTTAACACCCACCTTAGCCCCCCCACACTCCTGTATCCTCTCATGTCATTTCCTTCCCCTCTAACACCCCTGTCAGCTCTCCTCCCTGAGGTGTAAGTGTGGGACATCTCCAAGCCCACTGTGACCTCCCATGACACTCGCATTAAAATTTCCTTACAAGACCCTGCCTCCAGCTAAAGCAAGTCACCTCCTGTCACCTCTCTGACTGCTTCAAGTATAACCAGGGAAACTTCTTCCCCAGCAGAATTAATACTTGTGTTTATTTACGCACTAACTGGATAAAAACTTGATTTTATCGACCCAACTCATTATATCCCTTTAGAGTCTGGAGTGAGGGATATGAAAAATTACCAGAAATCACTCCTTGTGAGCCAGATAGCAAACCCCCTACTCAATGTTTCAAAATCTACTGACTGAGGTCATTAGCAGAATCTATTGACCCTGGGCCCTTATCAGAAAAAAAATCACACTCTACCCAAACTCCTGTTTTAACCAGAAGACCTAACCTTGGCCCTGTGGCCCCTCATTCTCTCTATATCTACCCCAGGCTGTAAGCAGCAGGTGGGTCCCAGACTCTACTCTGCAGGTTTCTCCTAAATAAACCTGTGTTACTGTGGAGCCACGGCTCTCCTGTTTCTTTCTTTAGTCTCTTTCTTTACAATGGGTGCGTGGAAATTCCTGTTTATCTGTTTTTGGAATGTGAAAATATATGTGTGTGTGTGTGTGTGTGTGTATTTTTTTTTTTTTTGTACTGGAGATTGAACCCAGGGGCACTTCACCACTGAGCCTCATCCCCAGCCCATCTTATTTTTTTATTTTGAGGCAGGGTCTCACTAAGTTGCTTAAGGCCTCACCAAGTTGCTAAACCTGGCTTTGAACTTGAGATCCTCCTGTCGCTGGGATTAGAGACATGCACCACTGTGCCTGGCCCATAATTTTTAAAAGTTTTAAGTGCTAAAAGGGTAACAGAAAGCAGATGGCTTGGGTTGGGATCTGGCTGACAGGTTCCGTTTAAGCTGGAACACCACAGGAGTATAGACAGATCGACGGAGTCTCCAAGCTGGGAAAAAACAGGACAGAGAGAGGAACTGGAAGAAAGAAGGTGGAGCTGGAGAGAGGTTGCAGGGGAGTCCCAGGTGAGATGGGGAGGTGAGCAGAGGTGGGTCAGAGCTTGGAGAGCATGGGAGGAATTTGGCCATTCTCGGGGAGCATTCTTTGGTACCATTGATTTTTTTATTATTATTATTGGAGATTAAACCCAGGAGCACTTTACAACTGAGCTACATCCTCAGCCTGTTTTTTTGTTTTGTTTTGTTTTGTTTTTTGAGACAAGGCCTCACTAGATTGCTGAGGCTGGCCTTGAATTTAGAATCCTCCTGCCTCAGACTCCAGAGTCACTGGGATTACAGGTAGGCGTCAACACACCCAACCCATGGCCTTTTTTTGGGGGCGGCAGTATTTTTTTATTAAGGAGCTGAATTATCAAACAATCATAAATGCATGTAAAGTAACAATATGATATGCATTTGCTCCTAAACCAGAGCTACCTCCATATCACCCACACCCCAGTCTCTCGATTCTTCTATATTTTGCCCCTACAAGTGAAATAAATGTTTAGATTGTGAATTTTCCAGAATTAAATGATTACATAAGTATTATTTGGATTCTCAAGGGGCTAAAGAGTATGCTGCATCGTTGATTGTCTCACTATTCTTCCTCCCTCTCTCCTCCCCCCACTTATCCCTCCACCACCTATCTATGGGTGCCCTAGATTATGTGCTTCTACGCCTTTGCTGGGTCTAATACATGAGTTTCACAGCCTTTCAGCCAAGCTTGGGTTTTGCTCCAGCCTCCACAAATGAGTGAAAACATTCAACCCTTGACTCTCTGGGTTTAGCTAACTTCGCTCAGCATGATTTCTTCCATTGCCATCCATTTACCTTCAAAGGCTGCAATATCATTGTTTCTAATAGCTGAGTAGAACTCCATTGTGTATATATACCAGAGCTTTTGGATCCATTCATCCATTGAGGGGCATCTGGGTTGGTTCCATCATTTAGCTATTGTAAATTGAGCTGCTATGAACATAGATTTTGCTGTGTAACTCCTCTGGGAAATACCCAAGAGACGGGTAGCTGGGTTGTACAGTGGATCCATCCCGAATTTTTTGAGGAGCCTCCACACTGCTCCAAATTCCTCAGGCCAACAGCCTCCAATCAGGGCACATCTGAGCCTCTCTTGTTTCCAAAAGCTTCTCCACTCCTTTGTCCACCTTTCAGTCTCTGCCAAATGCAAGTGAGGGTGGCTGATTCCCTCAAAGTGTTAAATATTCTCACTTGGGTGGCTTTTCTCCATTTTCATAGGTGAGAGGGGACAGGGCTTTTCCTGGATAGTGAAAGCTTACGGGGGCGTTGTTTCAGGAAACCTTGCACCAGCTCTGTGTTTTTTAAGTTAAAGAAGCTGGGGAGAGGGGCTGGAGTGGTGGCTCAGCGGTAACAGCACTTGCCTGGCATGCACAAGGATGTGGGTTCAAACCCCAGCACCATGTACACAACTAAGTGTCAGAGCAACGAAAGTCACATGAAAAACTAAATAAAAATTGATTCGCTCTGTCTCTCTCTCTCTCTCCTCACACTGTCCCTCTCTCTTTAAAAAAAGAAAAAAAAAAAAGGAAGAAGAAGCTGGGATAGCCAGGCATTGTGGCATAGGCCTGCAATCCCAGCAACTCAGGAGGCTGAGGCAGGAGGATTGCAAGTTTGAGGCCAGCCTCAGCAACTTAGCAAGACTCTGTCTCAAAATATAAAAAAGGCTAGGATGTACCTCAGTGGTAAAGTGACTCTGGGTTCAATCCTCAATACCAAAAACAAAAACAAAACTTGGGAGATTACCAGGTGGACACATAGGAAGAATTGGCTTGAACATTCTGGAACGCAAGGAAATGGCCTGGACAGAAGGATAAAATGTGAGAGCTGAAAACATAATGATATTTTTTTTAAGAGAGAGGGACAGTGAGAGAGAGAGAAAGAGAATCAAATTTTATTTAGTTTTTCATGTGGCCTTTGTTGCTCCAACACTTCGTTGTGTAAGCAGTGCTGGGGTTTGAACTCACGTCCTTGTGCATGCCGGGCAAGCACCATGAGCCACCGCTCCAGCCCCCAAAAGCAGAATATTTAAAGTCACAGGATCATTCAGGGAGAGGGTATGCCGAGAAGAGAATAATATTGCCTGAACTTGTGGAAAAATAGAAGCATTCTATTGATACTCATCAATTTGGAAATGCTATTTTAAGTACTGTAGGATAGCTGCATGATGGAATGCTGAGCAATTGTAAGGAAAGGATGTGTCCAATCAGAAGTGGCTGAGAAATGTCCCCAGGATACATTTTTTCATGAAAAAGCAAAGAGTAGAGGAGGGACTTCCATAAAGCCGGGCTAAAATCCTTGGCTCATTCTCACCAGCAAGAGGACAATTGAACTGGCAAAGATATTAAAATGCCATCAGTCAAAGTGTCTGGAAATTGTCCTGAGGGCATAGGGCAAAGAGAGCAACATTCAGTCAAGAAAACCCACCAAATCTCTTTAGAAGCAGGAACACCTGTGGCTTCTGTCATTCATTTATTCATTCCTCCGAAGTTCTGTGTTATGGAAATTCTACCCAGAGCCAGCCAGGAAGATGTGGCTCCCTCTCTGCACCCTGGGGCTATAGTGTTACTTTGGGACAGGCTGCCAGCATTTCTCATCACCCCAGGTGCCTAGTCCTGGGCAGATGTGGCTGGCCAAGAGGACCCAGCTCCTCCCTGCCCCTGCCCAGCTGCTCACTACTGGAGAAGCTGCACCCCAGGCATTTCCCAGAATATGGAGGCTTGCTCAGAGGGTGGTGGCTGCACACCTGGAGGGGCAAGATGAGAAAAACAGGAGACGCCACCCCACCCCAACTGCCCCACCTTGCCCTGTCCCACAGATCTTTTGTAAAGCAAGCAAGAAATACCAGTCCCCACTTCTCCTTCAGTAGGAGTGTCCCCTGGCTTTGCCAGGGAGGAGGAAGCCAGACAGACAGACAGGTGCAAGACAGATGTGCCTGAGGAAACTGAGTTTATCTTGTACCAAGAGATAACTATGTGCAAAGGGAGATGTCACAGACATCATTGTGGGACATCTAGAAGATTAACAGGAGATCTAGGGAAAGAAGACAACAAAGAAGTCTTCCTGGGGTCAAGGACAACACAGGGGTCAGGGAGGCTGTGTACGGGCTCTAATTCGCACAACTCAGGAGTTGTGACAACACATGTGTAGAACCCAAAACATGCCCTGAGTGTACCCAGACCCATCATCACATTCACATGGGTTTAGACAGACACTTTGACCAAGAGATTGAAAAAACAAAATAAAAAAGCCACTCCAATCCAGTAGAACTTCAGGAAGCCACGTTTCAAAATGAGGGCCTGGGGGGCTGGAGCAGTAGCTCAGAGGTTGCGGGGCTCGCCCTTGCCCGGCATGCACAAGTAGGCAAGGTCAAACCCCTGCACCATGTACACAACTAAGCGTCTGAGCAAGGAAAGCCACGGGAAAAACTGAATAAAATTGATTCTCTCTCTCTCTCTCTCTCTCTCTGTGTCTCTCTGTCTCTCTCCATGTTTCTCTTAAAAAAAAAAAAAATGAGGGCATGAGTCATCGAAGCCACCCCAGGGCAGCATCCTCTCAGGAGCAATCACAGAGAACTCCAAGCCACCAGTCCCTGGTTGAACCAGGGGTAAATCTGAACCAGGATAGCATATGAGCCACACACATGTCAGATTAAGGAACAAAATTCTCACGTCAAAGGTGGTTAAGAACAACCTTTGATTATTAAATGGCTATGCTAACCTGGACAAGCCCAAGCTAGCCCGGTTAAAAACAAAAAACAAGGGAGGAAAAAATTGAGGAGGGATAATAGAGACGGCATCTAGTGGGTCCTGGGGGTGTGACAGTGGAACTGACTTCTTTGAATTAGCTCGGCCAAGTCCCTGAACAAATACACAAATGATCAAGGAAAAAGAAACCAGAAATACTAACAGCCCTTGGGAGTAGAGGATCAATATCCAGAATCGCTGCAATTTATTATTGGAAATGCCCAGTTTTAAAGAAAAAAAATCTGAAACATGCAAAAAAAAAAAAGAAAGGAATCAAAGAAAAGAAAAACAGGATAGCATGGCCCATACACAGCCTTCACTCATAAATTCTACCAAAAATTTTAAAAATTAACAACAGTGCTTCTTAAACTTTTTCAAAAAATGAAAGAGGAAGGAATTCTTCCTAATTCATTCGATGGAACCAGTATTACCCCATTCCCAAAGCCCCATAAGGACACTAGAAAAGGAAAAAAAGACAGACCCATATTACTTAGGAATTAAAATCCTCAACATCAGTTAAAGGAATCCAAGAGTACACTACAAAGAATTATATACCATGACCACATAGCATTTATCCCAGGAATTCCACATAACAAAATCAACCCATGTAACACACGGTAATAAAGAACAAAACCATATGGTCACCCAACAGAAGCAGAAAATCTTTTGACAGAACCCAACATCTTTTCATGATTAAAAACACTCAACATGGGGCTGGAGCAGTGGCTCAGTGGTTGTGGTGCTTGCCCAGCATGCGCAAGTACACGGGTTCAAACCCCAGCACCCACGTACACAACTAAGTGTCAGAGCAACGAAAGCCATGTGAAAAACTCAATGAAAATTGATTCTCTCTCTCTCTCTCTCTCTCTCTCACTGTCCCTCTCTCTCTTTAAAAAAAAATATTCAACATACTAGGAACAGAAGGGGTCTTTGTCAACATGAGAAAAGGAATCTACAGAAAATCCATAGCTAACCTCATACTTAATGCTGAAAGACTTAACGCTTTCCTCTAAGATAGGAATGAGACAACAATACCTGCTTACTTACCACTCTTGTTTGATGTACTGAAGATAATTTTTTTGACAGGGAAATTGGGCAAGAAGAGGCAAAAACCAGAAGTAATAAATGAGTTTAGTAAGATTGTACAGTACATGGCTAGAGAGAGATGGTTCAGCCATAGAATGCGCTTGCCTGGCAGGCACAAGGACCCAGGTTCGAACCCCAGCACCACATACACAACTAAAGGTCAGAAAAACAACAAAACAGATGGAAAAAATGAATAAAAATGGACTCTTTCTTTAAAAAAAAAGATTGTACAATACTAGATAAATGAAAAAAAATCAATTGTTTTTCTATGCTAGCAATGAACAATCTGAAGTGAAACTTAAAAAAAACAATTCCACTTATAACAACAACAATAATAACGAAATACTTAGGAATAAATTCAGCAAAAGAACTGCAGGACTTGTACAGTGAAACCCACCAAACATTGTTGAAAGAATTCAAACACCTGAATAAATGAAAGGACATCCCATGTTCATGGATCATAAGACTTAATGATGCCATTATTCCCCAAAATGATTTACAGAGAGTCCACACAATTCTTATCAAATCCTAGCTTTTTTTAAATTCGATAGACATGGTCTTACAATTAGGAGGGATTCATCATCAAACAATCAAGAACATCAGTGTAATGACAGAAAAATCCAATGCTGGTGTCAGACCATGGTTCCCCGCTTTGGGTTCCCCATGGTTCCATGTTTCACTTTACTTAAGCCCCAAGTCAATTGGACTTCTCATGGAAGTCGGAGGTTCCCCTCAGATTAGATTCACCCATACTACCTCCCTCTGGTCACCTTGATGTCCTTCCTATTCCCTTCACCCCTCCCTATCCCCCTCCCTACATCCCCCAGGAATCTTAGCACAGTTCCCCATGATCATGTAAGAATTCATACACGTTGAGTTAATTGTTAGGTTAGCCATCTAACAATCTGTTTCTGCTTATATTCTAGCTTCCACAAATGAGAGAAAACATTTGGCCCTTGAGTCTCGGAGTTTGGGATTCTTCACTTAGCAAAATTTTTTCCATCTCCATCCATTTGGCTGCAAATGCCATAATATCGTCTTCTCTAATAGCCGAGTAGTATTCCATTGTATATATGTACCACAGTTTTTGGATCCATTCATCAAGTGAGGGGCATCTGGGTTGGTTCCATAATTTAGCTATAGTAAATTGGGCTGCTATAAACATTGATGAAGATGAGCTTTATTTATTTATATTTATTTATTTATTTATTTTGCAGAAATCAGCAAGCTGGTCCTTAAATTTACATGAAAAAAGATCCAAAGTAGCTAAAACAATCTGGAAGGGGAAAAAAATTGGAGGCTTCACAATTTGTTATTTATTTATTTATTCATTTGTTTGTTTATTTATTTATTTTCATGGTGTTGTGGCTCAAATCCAGGGCCTCAGACATGCTGGGCAAGTGCTCTACCACTAAGCTACATCCCCAGCCATACACTTCCTGATTTTAAAACTTAAAATAAGGAGCTGGAGCGATGGCTTAGCGGTTTCACCGCTTGCCTGGCAAGCACGAGGAACCAGGTTCAAACCCCAGCACCACATACACAACTAAGTGTTGGAGCAACGAATACCATGTGAAAAACTAAATAAAGTTGTTTTTCTCTTTCTCTGTCTCTCTCACTGTCCCTCTCTCTTAAAAAAAAAACTTAAAATAATGCAGCAGTATTAAGTTGTTTATGAAGACAGTGTGGTACTGTGTACGAGGATAGACACGTTGATCAATGGAATAGATTTAAAAATTGACATCCTTGACAAGTGTTCCAAGACAATTCAAGAAGGAAAAGACAAATGATCCTGGTAAAACTGGATAGCCTCATGTAAGAGAATGGAGTTGGGTCTCTACCTCACATCTGTTTAAAAAATTAAACCAAAACAGATCACGAACCTAGATGTAAGGGCTAATGCCATAAAACTCTTAGGAAAAAAAATTAGAGAAAATCCTTGTGACTTTGGATCATACAGTAGTCTCTTAGATATGATACCCAAAATCACACAAATGACAAGTGAAAACATAAATGAGATTGAGATTTAAAGTTTTTTTTGGAGGGGGACTAGAGTGGTGCATCAGCGGCTATGGCACCTGCCTTGCGTGTGCTAGTCCGAGGGTTCGAACCCCAGCATCACATACACAACTGAGAGTCGGAGCAACGAAAGTCACATGAAAAACTAAATAAAATTGATTCTCTCTCTCTCTCTCTCCCTCTCTCTTTAAATAGAAAAACAAACTTTTGTTTTAAATAACATAATCAAGGAAGTAGAACAGACCACTTGCACAGTGGAAGACAATATTTGAGTAAATGTTTCTCCAATTAGTGTTTAGGAAAATGCCAATCAAAACAATGAGGTACCAGTAGACAACCTGTGACTTATGCCACATAATTATGCTTACTTTTCTTTTTTTAATTAAAGAGAGAGGGACGGTGAGAGAGAAATCAATTTTATTTAGTTTTTCATGTGGCTTTCGTTGCTTGGACACTTCATTGAGTAGGTGGTGCTGGGGTTTGAACCGCGTACTCACGCATGCCAGGCAAGCGCTGTAACCACCGAGCCACCGCCGCTCCAACCCCGAATTATGCTTTCTTAAAAAGATGATAGTACGTGGGCCAGGATGTAGAGATATCTGAATTGTCATCCACTTCAGCCTGCTTTTTGCTGCTAAAATAAAATACCTTAGGCTGGATAATTTATAAAGTACAGAAATACATTTTATCACAGTTCTGATGCTGGAAGTCCCTGATCAACTTTCGGCCTCCGGTGTGGCACTTAGTTGCTATGTGTTCCAACCACAGAAGGCAGATGAGCCAAAGAGTAGTCCCTTCAACCTTGAGCCCTTTAATAAAGGTACTGTTACGATCACGTCTGCCCTATCATTTAATCACCTTCCGAGGGTCACACCCCGTTTTTTTTTTCTTGGTGTTGGGTATCAAACCCAGGGTCTCATGCATGCTGGGCAAGTGTTTTCTTATGAGCTACACCACCAGCCCACTAGTCCACACCTCCTAATACTGCTGCATTGAGAATTTTAGAGAGGGCACTATCGTCCAAACCAAGTTCATAGCTACTGTGTCCACACACTCAATCTTGTACGTCAACGTTTACAATAGGAGCATTATTCATAAAAGCTCGAAAGCAGAAACAACCCAAAAGTCCACACAACGGGATGCTACAACCCGAGTGACACCTTCAAAATATTAAGTGAAAGGAGTCACACACAAAAGACCTTGTGTTGTAGGACACCATCTACAAGAGACGGTCCAAACAGACAAATGCATAGAGATGCGTTAGGGGAAGAGAGAATGGAGAGTGAAATTTAATGGATTTGGGATTCAGGGAGTGATAAAAAAAACTTTTTCTTATCAGGGGTGGAGCAGTGGCTCGGCGGTTAGGGTGCTTGCCCGGCATGCGCACGTACATGGGTTCAAACCCCAGCACCCACATACACAACTAAGTGTCAGAGCAACGAAAGCCATGTGAAAAACTCAATAAAATTGATTCTCTCTGAAAAAAAAATCTTATCAAATCATACACTTCAAGGGCTGAGTTTTACATTATGTGAATTATATATTGATTGTTTAAAAAATTACTATTTTTTTAAATCATTAACAGCCAGGTGCAGTGATACACAACTGTAATTCCAGAGAGCTGGAATTACAGCTTTAGCAATGTAGCGAGACCCTGTCTCGAAATTAAAACTTAGAAAAGGACTGGAGATGTGGCTCAGTGACTAAGAGTCCCTGGGTTCAATCCCTGGCACCAAAAATAAAATAAAATTATCATCAAGGCAAGAATGAACAGTCCAAACAGGAGACTAAGAAAGCAGTTCAGTTGCTGGGTGTTTAATCACCTGTAATCGCAGCTACTTAGGTGGCTAAGGCAGGAGGATCACAAGTTCAAGGACAGCTTGGGTAACTTAGTGAAACCCAGTTTCAAAACAAACAAAATATAACAGGTGGAGGGTCCAGCTCAGTGGAAGAGCATCTGCCTAGCATGGGCAAGGCCCTGGATCCCAGTAACATACATGTGTGTGCGCGCACACACACACACACACACACACACATTCAATTTATAATCACGTTATTAAGAATAAAATGCTTAGGAATAAATATATTAAAAGGGGTATAAGTCTGTACACTGAAACTTAGACGACAGTGTTGAAAGAAATTAAAGAACTTTGAAGTATAATTTTCATAAGAATTAAAAGTCCATCAACTCAATTTTATTATTATTATTACATTAGGTTATTGTTTTTAAAATCAAATAGAAGAGCTCTTAAAATACATATTTATGGGTGTCCTGCTTCCAGGTACCCCTCTGCCTAGTGGAGTCTCTGTTCTCCTTCCTTAAATAAATTCCACTCCTTTAAAAAAAAATACATATTTACAGGACTGTAGAGGTGGCTCAGTGGTAGAGCATTTGCCTGGCATGCACAAGGACCTGGGTTTGATCCCCAGTACCACATACACAACTAAGTGGAGGAAAATCAAAAACCAGATGAAGAAATAAAATTAACGCTCATTTTTTTTTAAAGAGAGAGGGACAGTGAGAGAGACAGAGAAAGAGAGAAACAACTTTATTTAGTTTTTCACATGGCCTTCGTTGCTCTAACACTTAGCTGTGTACGTGGTGCTGGGGTTTGAACCCAGGTCCTCGTGCCTGCCAGGCAAAGATTCTACCACTGAGCCACTGCTCCAGTCCCAATATTTCCTTTTTTGTTTGTTTGTTTGTTTGTAGGACATATATGTTAGTGAGAAATCTCTTAAGTATTTGTTTACTTGAAAATGGCTTAATTTCTCCTTTTTCATTTTTTGGTACTGGGAATTAAACCTAGAGGTACTTAATCATATCCCCAGCCCTTTTTAATTTTTTTTTTGTTTTGAGACTGGTTCTCACTAAGTTGCTCAGAGCCTCATGAAGTGGCTGAGGCTGACTTTGAACATGCAATCCTCCTGCCTCAGCCTCCTGAGACACTGGGATAACAGGTGTGCACCTCTGTGGCCGGTTCTCCTTTTTTTTAATCATAATCTTTCTTTCTTTTCTTTTCTTTTTGTGCTGGGGATTGAACCCACGGAAGCTTTACCACTTAGCCACACCTCTAATCTCCCTACCTTTTTTTTAAGAGAGAGAGAAAGAGAGGGAGAAAGTGAGAGAGAGAAGCAATTTAATTCATTTTTTTCATCTGGTTTTTGTTTCTTCAGCACTTAGTTGTGTTTGTGGTGCTGGGGTTCCAACCCGGGTCCTTGTGCATGCCAGGCAAGCTTTCTAATTGCTGAGCCACTGCTCCAACTTCCTTCCTTCCTTCCTTCCTTCCTTCCTTCCTTTCTTTCTTTCTTTTTTTCTTTTTTTTTTTTTTGAGACAGGTCTCACTAAATTGCCAGGGCTGGCCTCAAACTTGAAATCCTCCTGCCTCAGCCTCCAAAATGGCTGAGATTACAGGTGTGCACCACCATACCCAAATCTCCTTTTTGAAAGAATAATTTTACTAGATATAGAATTCTTGGTTGATGGTGCTCCCCTTCCCCAGAGCTTTCAATATATCATCCCAGTGCTACCTGGTGACCATCTTTTCTGGTGAAAATTGTTGATTTTTTTTCTATGTTCTCTGTTGCTTTAGGTCTTTTTTTTAACAAGATTTCATTTTTCACTATAGTTTAATGTATTGAAGGGGGTTGTTGTTACACTTCCATACATGCAAAGACAATTGTTGATTTGATTGAAGAGCCCTTGCATGTGAAAAACCACCTTTCTCTTGCTGATTTGTAATTCTTTTATTCTTGACAATTTAATGTGTTTAGTTGTAGTACTCTCTGAGTTTATCCTCCTTGAAGTTCATTGAACTTTTTTTAAGAGAAAGAGGGACAATGAGAGAGAAACAGAGAGAAGGAGAGAATCAATTTTATTTAGTTTTTCATGTGACTTTCGTTGCTCCAACACTTTTTTGCGTATGTGGTGCTGGGGTTCAAACACGCATCCTTGCTCTCTATTGGTTTCTTTTTGGCTTTCTTTCTTTCTTTTTTCCAGTCTTGGGGATTGAAATCCGGGCAGGTTCTACCACTGGGCTACATCCCCATCCATTTTTTCTCTTTTGTGTTTTGACACACGGTCTCACTAAGTTGCCAAGGATGGCCTCAAACTTGGAATCCTCCTGCCTCAGCCTCTCAAATGCTGGGATTACAGGTATGTGTCCCTGCACCTCACTACAAGGTTTTTTTCATGGCTTCTATATCTTTGACAATGTTCTCTAGTTGTTGAGAGATCTTGCCATCATACCTTCCCTGAGATTCCAATAAACACGGTTTCCTTAAGATCTTTGAACATATTTATAACAGATGCTTTGAAGTCTCTGTACAGTTTGTCTACACTCTGGCCTCCTCTTCAAAGGCAGTTCCCCCTCCCAACCTGGTTTTTGGATCGTAGTTTCCTGTTTTGAATAGTGTTTTACTAAAAATGGGATTTTTTTTCGCTTGCATTGCTAGGGATTGAATCCAGGGCCTCATGCATGCTAAACAAGTGCTCTTCCATTGAGCTACATCCCCAACCCTATTGAAAATAGGATCCTTTATTTTAGTTTTATTAATATATTTTGGTACCAGGATTGAACCCAGGAGAATCAATTTTATTTAGTTTTTCATGTGGCTTTAGTTGCTCCAACACTTCGTTGTGTATGTGGTACTGGGGTTTGAACTTGTGTCCTCACGCATGCCAGGGAAGTGCTGAAACCACTGAGCCACTGCTCCAGCGCCCCCCCTTTTTTTTCTTTCTTTCTTTCTTTTCTTTTTTCTTTTTTTTTTCTTTTTTGAGACAGGTCTCACTAAGTTGCTGAGTGCCTTGCTGAGTTGCTGAGGCTGGTTTTGAACTTGCAGTCTCCTGCCTCAGATTCCCAAGCTGCTGGAATTAAAGGTATGTGCCACCACACCCAGCAAAAACTGGATATTTTAAATAATACAATATGGCATCTCTGGTCAGGCACAGTAGTGCATGCCTGTAATCCCAGGGGCTTGGGAGGCTGAGGCAGGAGATCACAAGTTAAAGCCAGCCTCAGTTTCTTAGCAAGGATCTCAGCAACTTAGCAAGACCCTGTCTCCAAAAATAAAAAGAGATAGGGATGTGGCTCAGTGGTTAAGCACCCCTGGGTTTAATCCCTGGTACAAATATGTATAAATATATACAAATATATGTAAAAATACACAAATGTGTATATATATATATAAATGCATATGTATACACACACATGCAAAAGCACAAATATATATATATACATAATATATACACATTTTATATATATACACACACACACACACATAACATTTATACATTTATGGCAACTCTGTAAATTATATTCCCCTCCCCAGCCCAGGTTTTGATGTTATTTGTTTGTTTAATTAGTCTGTTTTTATTGTGTGAACTGAAATCTTTTTTAGTTTTCTGAGCAGTTAGCTAATTACTAAAGATTTCCTTAACTCCTTTTTTTTAAAGACAGAGGGACAGTGAGAGAGAGAAACAACTTTATTATGTGGCTTTTATTGCTCTGACACTTTGTGGTGTATGTGGTGCTGGGGTTTGAACCCACGATCTCACGCATGCCAGGCAAGCGCTGTAACCGCTGAGCCACCATCATTATGTCTCCCAGTCTTTGCTGGGGGCTCGGAAGGTGGAGCATGCCTTTAACACTCCCGAAAGCAGTTTTCAACTCTGCCTTAGCCTTCACTTCCTGGTTTTATGGAGCCTCAAGTTCAACCAGAGATGAGACTGTAGGACCTTGAGGTATTCGCTGGGCATGTGTATGGCTCTGCGCATACACTTAACCCTCTAGATGATCAGGAATCTACTGGGAACTTTTCAAAGACTCCAGTGAACATCTCATTCCCCAGTTATTCCTTTCAAGGTTTTTTGTTGTTGTTGTTGTTGTTGTTTTTTGGTTAATCTCACGTAAGCCCAACTGGCACTGCTGCCTCGGGTGGCTATCTTGTTAAATGATTATCACTGATTGTTTTGAACAAATGCCTTGGGGAACAGGCTGCTTGCACAGGTCCTAGTAAACTCCTGGATCAGATAAAGACAAGCTGTGAAAGTGGATTTTTCCCCCCAGCAAATTGCCAGACAGGTCAAACAGTGACTAATCTCTGGAGATGCAGCTTTTGGGGAACTCTAAGCCCATTCTGCCTCTTCTAGGACTGGTAGGATGCTCATTTTCACAGCTACCATGTTTGTAATCCTACTTTTTTTTTTTTTTTGAAGACT
>PVKS010025591.1:0-29667 GCA_004027875.1 Aplodontia rufa | reverse complement strand
ACAGGGTCTCACTAAGTTACTCAGGGCCTCTCTAGGTTGCTGAGGCTGGCTTTGAACTTGTGATTCTCCTGCCTCAGCCTCCTAGCCAAGTTGCTGGGATTACAGGTGTGTGTCACCGTGTCACCACATCTGGCTGTACTTAGGTTCTTTTTTTTTTTTCAAAAGAGGGAGAGAGTCAATTTTATTTTTTCATCTGGCCTTTGTTTCTCCAACACTCAGTTGTGTATGTGGAGGTGGGGTTTGAACCTGGTCCCTCAGGCATACAAGGCAAGTGTTCCAACTGCTGAGCTAGTGCTCCAACCCTTCTACCCCTCTACTTAGCTTCTTTTTTTTTTTTTAAGAGAGAATCAGTTTTATTTAGTTTTTCATGTGGTTTTCGCTGCTCTGACACTTAATTGTGTATGTGGTGCTAGGGTTTGAACTCACATCCTTACACATGCCAGGCAAGCGCCATAGCCCCTGAGCCACCACTCCAGCCCCTCTACTTAGGTCATAACTCTGCTGATCCCTCTGCATAGATCACTATTCCTTCACACGTGTGCAACGCTTCCTTACTTCCTTCAGCTATTTATTGGACATCTTTTCAGTGGCACCTTCTCTGTCCAGTCTGTGTAAACTCACAACCCTCTCCACATTTGCCTCATTTCCTGCTTTATTTTTCTTCCAAGCTAATGTGTAATTTATCCTGTTCATTTAATGAATATTCATTGAATGAGTAAGTGAGCTGTTTAGATATATTATGAGAAGACTGGGGCCGAAGCTGTGGCTGAGCGTTACGTGCTTGCCTGACATGTGCAAGGACGCGGGTTCAAACCCCAGCAACATACAGAAGGAAGTGTTGAAGCAATGAAAGCCACATGAAAAATAAAATTGATTCTCTCTGTCTTTTACTGTCCCTCTCTCTCAAAAAAAAAAAAAAAAAAAAGACATCCTGAGGGCTGCAGTTGTAACTCAGTGGCATAGCACTTGCCTAGCATGGATGAGGCACTGGGTTCAATCATTAGCACCACATACTAAAAAAAAAACTTTTTTAATGATATTAAAAATTTAGGGGGCTGTGCTTGCCTAGCATGTGCAAGGCCCCGAGTTTGGTCCTCAGCCCTGAAAAAAAAAATTTAGGGGGCTGGAGCTGTGGCTTGGCAGTTACAGTGCTTGCCCTGCATGCACAAGTACACAGGGTTCAAACCCCAGCACCCACATACACAACTAAGTGTCATAGCAACAAAAGCCATGTGAAAAACTCAATAAAAATTGATCCTCGCTGTCTCTCCCCGTCTCCCTCTCCTTCTCTATTTTTTTTTATTTTTATTCGATAAACATGGTCTTACAATTAGGAGGGGTTCATCGTCAAACTATCAAGAACAAAAGTAATGACAGAACAAGCCAATACTGGTACCAGACCATGGTTTCCCACCTTTGGGTTCCCCATGGTTCCTTGTTTCACTGTACTTAAGCCCCAAGTTAATTGGACTTCTCCTGGAAGTCAGAGGTTCTCCTCAGATTAGGTTACCCCATACTACCTCCCTCTGGTCTCCTTGATGTCCTTCCTATTCCCTTTTCCCCTCCCTGCCCCACTCCCTACCTCCCCCAGGAACCTACGCAAGTTTCCCCATGGTTGTGTAAAAATTCATATATGTTGTAATTGTTAGGTTAGCCATCTATTGTACCGTTTCCATTTGTATTCCACTCTCCTTCTCTTTAAAAAAAACAAAAAAAAAAAAAACAAAAAAAAAAGATATTAAAAATTTAAAAAGAGGGCTGAAGTGGTGGTTCAGTGGTTAAAGTGCTTGCTTGGCATGCACAAGGACCCAAGCTCAAACCCCAGCATCACATATACAACTATGTGTCAGAGACATGAGGCCAGATGAAAAAATACTTGTGATTCTCTCTCTCTCTCTCTCCCCTTCTAGAGAGAGAGAGAGAGAAAAGACATCTGTCCTTGACCTTTTACATGATTGAGAGTGGCAGTCACATAACATTAATGTGTTTTTGTCCTGTTACTATGGCACATGCTTGTACTCTGGTGGCTGAGGCAGGAGGATCACAAGTTCAAAGCCAGCCTCAGCAATTTAGTGTGGCTCTAAGCAACTTAGCCAAACCCTGTCTCAAAATACATAAAAGGGGCTAGGGATGTAACTCAGTGGTTAAGTGCTTCTGAGTTCAAACTGTGTACCAAAAGTAATAATAGCATTAATGTGGGTTTTTTTGGACCTAGGAGAGAATAAAGTTTTCTAAAAGCTAAGAGAAGAACATACTATCTGAAAGGAATTAAAGGAGATATCAATTAAGGTGGGTCTTGACGGTTGAGATTGCAAAAGAGCATTTCAGACAGAAGTGAGAACTTTGCAAAGGCATGGGATTAAAAAGATACATTGGAGAAGTTTGTTAGAGTGTAGCTTAGTTAGAGGGGAAGGTAGGTAAATCCAACTAGTGGATTATGAAGGTCTGAAGGCCCAATTAAAAATGTATAATCTGGTGTAGCTCAGTGGTAGATTGCTTGCCTAGCATGCTCCAGGCCATGGATTCAATCCTCAGAACCAAAATAATAATAATAATAAATAATATTATATAAAACTATATATAAAATATGAGCTGGGCACATTGGTATACACCTTTAATCCCAGAGACTCAGGAGGCTGAGGCAGGAGGATGGCAAGTTTGAAGCCAGCCTCATCAACTCAGCAATTTAGTGAAGCCCTATGCAATTTGCTTAGACTTGTCTCAAAATAAAAAGTTTTTAAAAACAGGCTGGCTGGGGATGTGGCTCAGTGGTTAAGCACCCCTGTTTTCAATCCCTGGTACCAAAAAGGAAAAAAATATATATATACACATATATATACATACATATATATAGAGAGAAAGGTATCAATCAATCATGCCAGCCATGGTGAACCATAGAAGGATTTCCTTCCAGCAAAGTATGGAATGATTTATGTTTCTGAAAACTAACTACAATATTTGTGTCACTGCATGAAGAGCAGAGACCAACTAGAAGGCTGTTATTCTAGGTGTGAGATGATAAATGGTTAATCTAAGGTGCTAGTGGTCTGGTGATAAATAGAGGGAATGAAAGGTGGGACACAAAGCAGTTAAGAGCAAAGGTTTAGCAAGGGTGTGGTGGCACACACCTATAATCCCATGCTCAAGAAGCTGAGGCCAGAGGTCTCTACCTTAGTTTCCCTATCTGTAAAATCTGTAATAGCACTGTATCTCAGAGGATTATTTTGAAAACTAAATGAGATGAAACATGTATAGTGGTTTATTTTTTTATTTATTTTTCCTGGCACTGGGAATTAAATCCAGGAGGGTTCTACTTCTGATCTACATTCCCAGCAATTGTCTATTTTAATTTATTTTTTGGTACTGGGGGTTGAATGCAGGGACATTTTACCACTAAGCTACATTCCCAGTCCTTTTTTAAAGAGAGAAGGACAGTGAGAGAGGATAGACAGAATCTATTTTTATTGAGTTTTTCACATGAATTTCCTTGCTCTGACACTTAGTTGTGCACGTGGGTGCTGGGGTTTTCACAAATGCTGGGCAAGCACCTTAACCGCTCCAGCGCCCCCCGCTTTTTTTCAGGAGAGAAAGGGACAGTGAGAGAGAGAATAAGTTTTGTCTAGTTTTTCGTGTGGCACTTGTTGCTCGGACATTTTATTGTGTACATGTTGCTGGAGTTCAAACCTGCATCCTTGCTCATGCCAGGCAACCACTGTAACTGCTGAGACACTGTTCCAGCCCCGCTTTTTCTTTTCTTTTTTTTTTTCTTTTGGAGATGGTCTTGCTCAGTTGCTGAGGTTGGCCTTGAAATTGCAGTTTTCCAGCCTTAGCCTCATCAGTCACTGGGTTAATAGGCATGAGACACCATGCCGAAGTCTATTTTATTTAAATTTATTTATTTATTTATTTATTTATTTATAAAGAGAGAGGGACAGTGAGAGAAAGAATCAATTTTTTATTTAGTTTTTCACATGAATTTTGTTCTTCCGACACTTTGTGTGTACATGGTGCTAGGGTCCTTCTACATGCCAGACAAGCGCTAAAACCATTGAGCCACCCCTCCAGCCCCTTATTTATTTATTTATTTATTTTTATTTTATTTTATTTTTTTTTAAGAGAGAGGGACAGTGAGAGAGACAGAGAAAGAGAAAAACAACTTTATTTAGTTTTTCACATGGCCTTTGTTGCTCCAACACTTAGTTGTGTATGTGGTGCTGGGGTTTGAACACGGGTCCTCGTGCTGGCCAGGCAAGCGCCAAAACCGCTGAGCCACTGCTTCAGCCCCCCTTATTTATTTTTGGTACCTGGGATTGAACCCAGGAGCACTTAACCACTGAGCCACATTCCCCAGCCCTTTTTATATTTTGTTTTGAGACAGGGTCTTGCTAAGTTGTGTAGGGCCTCACTAAATTGCTGAGGTTGGCTTTGAATTTGTGATCTTCCTGTCTCAGCCTCCTGAGTCATTGGCATTATAGGTATATGCCTTTGCACCCTGTCCCACCTACCTTTCTCCTTCACCAGTCATTGAACCCAGGAATGTTTAATCACTGAGTGACATCCCCAGCCTTTTTATTTTGAGACAGGGTCTTCTAAATTGCTGAGGCTGTCTTTGAATTTGGCCATCCTCCTTCCCAAACCACTGAGATTACAGGTGAGTACCACCATGCCAGGCTCTACCTACCTGTTCTTGAAGGGCCACATTGTTTTTTGTTTTTTGTTTTTTTTAAAGAGAGAGGGACAGTGAGAGAGACAGAGAAAGAAACAACTTTATTTAGTTTTTCACATGGCTTCAGTTGCTCCAACACTTAGTTGTATATGTGGTGCTGGGGTTTGAACCCAGGTCCTCGTGCCTGCCAGGCAAGTTCCGAAACCACTGAGCCACAGCTCCAGCCCCGGGCCACACTGTTTTAAGTTTTGATGGCTAGAGGGTCTTTTTTGCATTCCTTAACTCTGGCATTGTAGTGCCAAAAGCAGCCTTAGAAAATGGTATCAGTATGACCATGTAACAATAAAATTTTATTATATGAAACTTAAATTTCATGTAATTTTCATGTCACAAATTATTATTTTAAAATTTGCAACTACTTAAAAATTTTTAAGTGGGCATGGTGATATGTGTCTGTGATCCCAGCCACTCAGGAAGCTGAAGCAGGAGGATCACATGTTCAAGGTCACCCTGGGCAAATTAGCCACAGAGACCCAATCTCTTAATAAGATAACAAAGGCTGGGGATATAGTTCAGTGGTAGGGCACTTGCCTAGCATTGCAGGGTTGTGGGTTCAATCTCTAGTACAAACAAAAAAAGCAGAGAATGTTCATGGAAAAATTCTTAGCTTTGGGGGAAAAAAAGACATTGGGCTGGACCTGGTCTAAGATAAAATTGGGGAAGGGAATTATTTAGCACCCTTTGTGGATCAACGAGGGTAACAACTGTTGTTGAGATTATAAACTTCCCATTTTATGTTAAAATGTACTTCCTTTTTGTGAAATAATGATAATAAACAGCAATTGATGGTGGGAGATTTTCGTTTTTTGCAGTACTGGGGATTGAACCAGTGGCCCTTTACCACTGAGCTACATTCCTGACTTATTTATTTTTTTGCAATATAGGAGGTTGAGCCCCATGCCTCATGTATACTGGGCAAGCACTTTCCCACTAAGCTACATCCCCAACTCACCTTTTTTAATTTTTATTTTTAAAAAAAAATTTATTTTGAGACAGATTTGAATTGCTCAGGCTAGCTCAAACTTGTGATCCTCCTGCCTTAGCCTGCCAAGTAGCTGGGATTATAGGCATGGTAGTTTTTTGTTGTTCTGTTTTCTTTTGTTTTTAAGAGAGAGGGACAGAGAGAGAGAGGAGAGAGAATCAATTTTAGTTTTTCATGTGGCTTTTGTTGCTCTGACACTTTGTTGTGTACGTGGTGCTGGGGTTCCAACTTGAGTCCTTGCACATGCCAGGCAAGCATGATACTGCTAAACCACTGCTCCAGCCCCAGGCATGATAGGGTGGATTTTTTTGTTTTGTTTTTTTCATTTGTTTTGTTTTGTTTTTTAAGAGAGAGAGAGAATCAACTTTAGTTTTTCATTTGGTTTTCATTGCTCTGACACATAGTTGTATTTGTGGCACTGGGGTTTGAACCCAGATTCCTCGTGCATGCCAGGCAAGTGTGATACTGCTGAGTCACTGCTCCAGCCCTGGCATGGTAGTTTTTAATATCCTTACTGGCAAAATAAAAAGCTCACAATTCTACATCATTCCTCAATGAACCCCACCCCCTGCACCCAGAGAACTTTACAGCTCTAATATCCAAAATCTGGGTTTCACTGCTCCACACTAAGCAAACATACTTTTTCTCCTCCAAAGCTAAGGCTGGAACTTTTTGAGTTGGAGATCTTCATTTCAATTCATGGTATGACCTTGATTCTACACCAAAAAACTGAAACCTGAAAGACAGTCTTCTGAGTAGGGAATTATTATTATTATTATTATTATTTTATTTATTTTTTTTTTTAGAGAGGACAGTGAGAGAGAGAGAGAGAGAATCAATTTTTATTGAGCTTTTCACATGAGTTTTGTTGCTCCCACACTTAGTGTGTACACGGGTGCTGGGGTTTGAACCTGTGCACTCAGGCATGCTGGGCAACCACCAAGCCACCGCTCCATCCCCTGAGTAGGGAATTCTTGCTTCCAAATAGGTTTTAAACTGTGGCCACCTCTGAACTAATGATGCAGGGTTTTTGAGATGAGGCCGGATTCTCTGCTCCCGCTGGTGAATGGAGTCTGGGCCTTTACAGATTCTAGCAGCCAAAACAGCCTGCTTCTAGTGTTTGCAGCCATTCCCAGTTAAAACTGGGAATTTGGGCTGGCTGCAGGTGTCTGCAGCCGAAAGTGTTAGCAGCTCTCCAGCTAAAAGCAGGGTGTTGCAGCTCTTGGTGTGGTGGAAATTCATCCCGGGAATTCAGCGCCAATCTCCTGGGTTCTTGTCTCGCGAATTTGAAGAATAAAATCCAAAGGACAACCACGGAAGGAGGAGTAAAAGGAGTAGGATTTATTTAGGAAGAACAGCAGAAACTCCGCAAAGCGGAGGGGTACCTGGAAGCAGGACACCGTCTAATGGAGGTTAGGCCAGAGGTTATATAGATTTTGGGTATGAGCATAATTAACATTTATGCAAAGCAGGCATTGAGAAATACATCAACTCCATTGGTCAAAATCTATGTAAAACAGGCATTGAAACTGGTCAAGAGTACCATTGGTTAAAACAAAAGGTGGCAAATACTTTTAGTATCCACCTGTGACCACCCCCATCTTACTCAGGGACTAGGGTGAGCCTCAAGGTCTTTTTGCATTTGAATGCCCTGAGCACACCCTGTCAATCATTCTCTGCCTCTGCCAGCTAGCTCTTGATAGGGGCCCTCTGTCCTGACTACCTAGCCATTTCATTGTCTCTCCTAAACCATCTCACTAAGATACATAAGGAAGTGAAGTTTTGAAAAATAAAGGCCAAAGCCTTAGTGATGGTGCCAGCCTGTAATCTGAGCAGCTCAGAAGGCTGAGACAGGAGGATCGCAAGTTCGAGACCAGCCTCAGCAATTATGGAGGCCCTAAGTAAAGTAAGTGAGACACTCAAAATAAAAGGGGCTGCAGGCTGGAGGGGTGGCTCAGCAGTTGGAGCGCTTGCCGGGCGTGCATGAGGACACTAGGTTCAAACCCCAGCACCATATACACAACTAAGTGTTGGAGAAACAAAGGCCAAATGAAAAAATAAATAAATAAAATTGATTATCTCTCTCTCTCCCTCTGTTTAAAAAGATAAAATATAAAAATAAAAAGGGCTGGGGATGAGGCTCGGTGGGTAAGCGCCCCTGGGTTCAGTCCCTGGTAGGGGAAAAAAAAAAAAAAGAGTAAATGCCAAGAGGGAGAAAGTGGAGTTGAGTCATTAGCTGTTAGCCTAGGAAAACTGTTAAGGACCCGCAAATCAAGTCCCTAAATAATCTTCACTTTATCTCTAATGAGAAAATGACCACTCTTTTGCCCTCTGGCCAATGGTATGAAGAGAGTCAAAGCCAACTCTAACCACCATGCTTACGCAGAATGGCAGATTCATTTCTATGACCTGCATTCTTGGAAAGTAATGCCTATGGTGTAGAAAGAGCAAGCAGAAAGCCCTCTTACCTGCCTGCACCTTGATTTCCCAGACTAAAGAGACAATATAAATAGATCATCTTTAAAGTCTCTTCCAGCTTTATGACTATGAAGCTGCATTTTCCTGCTAACAGTGGGGCAAAACTAGGTATTAAAAGGCGGAGACTTGTTTTGGCTCCATTCCAGGGAGAGAGGATTCATCTGGGCGGCTTCCTGAGGCTCTCGGAAAGGTAAATAAAGACTGGAGCTGTGGAGCTGAGCTAATATGCCAGGCACGCACCGAAAGGAGACCACTGTCAGTCGGCAAAGGCCACCTTTCCCTCCTCAGGGAGGATGGGGAATGGAAAACCAGAATGGAGCCACAGAGGCTTCCGGTTCTAAAGCCCTGCCCTGCTTAGAGCTCTTTCTGGCAGAAACGGCTCTGCTTTCCAGCAGGCCCCGCGACCAGGATGCTTCTCTCCTATGCCCTCTGTGAGGGCCTCCGAGGGGAAGGCACACCTCCCTGCTGCTTTTTTTTTTTTATAAAAATCACAACTCAAATCTTGTTATTTTTCTCCGTCTGCAGGCCCCGCCAAAACTTTCAGCGCATTTCGCCCACTCCACGTGGACCGCCCTTCCCTGTCCCAGCAGCCCCTGCGAGAACCCCCACCCACCCCCAACACGTGATCAATTGTTAGGTTTCCTTCCTGGGGCCTCTTTTTAGCTGGCACCAGCTAACAACCGAACGAAAGCGCCCTCTTCAGGATGATTATGGGGCAGCAGCCTGTGGGGGTTGTTAAGGACTTCAGTACAAAAGGGAAACGAAGCTGCCTCTGCTTAAAATGATTTCATATCCACATAGTTCCCTCGCCAATTACTTTAAGGATTGCACAACTAAAAGATGGGACAGACTGTGGGTGTCGCTCAGTGGTAGATGCATGCTCCGTGAAGTCCTGGGTTCAGTCCCCAGCACTCTTCCTCCCAACCCTAATACCCCCAAAAAGAGAAAGTCAAGAGAAGGGCTATCAAAGAAAACAAGAATGGGGTGGAGTTGGATGATGTTTTAATTCCCTAATTGCAAGTTGGTTACCTCTACTCCAACTCCCTTTCCCCTAGAGTTATTTCTTGATGATGTTGGCAGAGAGCTCAGATCCTCCCATACCAGACAAGAGCCAAGAATTCCCTAATTAAGGGCTGGGTGGTAGAACAGGGCCTCTCCTGGGGTGGGTGAGCTGGTCCTGGCCTCCTCCACCACCCCTTCCCCTTTTCTCTAACAACTCTGTAAGCAGTTTTCTGTGTATGAATTTAGACTCCTCAAGATGACAAATTACTTTAAAACAGAGTCTTTCCCTCTTCCAGCATTGGGGGAACATTTGCTCTGGATAGAAAGAGCCCCCAAGAGATAGTTTAGAGAAAGAAGGAGTGGGCAGTGGCAGAAAGAATTAGTCCAGTGGGAAGTGTTCCTGTACACAACAAGGGAGCTTACCAGGAAAAGCTAGAAAATAGGTCAAGTGAAGCCAAAAAGAGGGAAGGAGTTTCCATTTTTCACCCTACATGAAATGTGGAAGTGAAGAGTTGTATAGGGAGTTGGGGTTACGGAACATGGGTGAAAAGAGTTTTAAGTGATGCTCAGAAAAAGAAAGGTAGGGACAGGTAGTGTGGGGAGGCAAGGGTAAATTTAAACTCAGAATTATCGTGGTGTCACTCCAAAGGGTCATGAATTGTAGATGGCCCAAGAGCCACAAGCCTTGGAGCCCAAGAAGGAGGAACTCTTTGCAGACAAGAAGCACACCAATCAGGGGCATGTTAAGGAGCATGGGAAGATTTCCAAGGCACCTACTTTCAGTGTGGACAGCCCCAAAACGTTCAAGCTAGAAGGCTGTGGACTGACCGGGACACTTGCTCTCCTATAATTCAGCATCTGTCAGCGCTCCCATTACCAGGTGCTATTTCCAGAGTCCTGGGTTTAGAGGGAGGAAAAAGGAGGGGCAGAGGTGGAGAGGAAGACGGACTCCTCCCCCTGCCTAGCTGCAGTGCCAGCGTTTAGTCACTCGGGGGCTCCCGAGCTCAACCACAGTCCCAGAGTAAGGGAGTGAGAAAGCAAGCTAGCAAGCTGGAGCCTCTAGAGGACAACTTGGGACATCAAGGATGACCCTGAGCAGAGAGGTGACCCAGGGGTCATCTACCCTAAGGCTGCAGACCCTTTCCATGGGTGTTGGAAGGCACCCAGCCTCAACCTTTCTACCTAAAAGTGACACATGGCACTAGGAACTAATTCCCCCAACTCTCAGGCTTTGTGGTCATTTCCTCCCCTGCTAGTTTCCTTCCCTCTTCCATACTCCTGGTGGGAACAATCCCCCCAGCCTGTGAGAGTCTAAGGAATGATCTCCGTGGTTGGTGCCAAGTTGTGCACTTCCTGGGCTTTGGGGAGGGGTTTGGCCAAGGGAAAGCCCTTTGGACAGGAGAGCCACCCAGTCCTGCACAGCCTGCCCACTCCTCCCCACCTGCCCCTGCCCCCAAGCAAAAGGCTCATCTGGCAAACTCTGTCATCATCACCACCACCTACTTCCCTCTCATCACCGTAGGATTTCCTTGCTAGGACAAAGCATCCACAACCTGGAGGTGGTGGCCATCCTGAGCAGTGTGGCTTGTAGTAGGCTGGAGGCAAGGTAACTATTTAAAAACCTACCTTCCCCATTCCAGAGGCCTGTAGCTGGAAGGAGGGATTCAATTGCCAGGGCCCTGAGGTCAAGGGTTATAAATCATTAATTCCTGGAGCTGCTTCTGGATCCTTCTCAGAAGCTTTGGGTCTAAAGAGGTACCCTGGTCTCTGTACAGGTAAGCCCAGGAATAAGCAAATTTGTGCATATCTGACCTCCACTTAGCCTCCGTTTCCCTTCAGTAAATCAACTGAGATATGAACCCACTTGTCCACATGACGACCAAGGGGATCTTGCCGTCGGGTGGGTTCAGCAAGTATGGGGATCAGCAGGTAGAGGGGTGGTTCAGCAGTTGGAACACTTGCCTGGCATGCACGAGGACCTGGGTTCAAACCCCAGCATCACATACACAACTATTTGTCAAAGAAACAAAGGCCAGATGAATAAATAAATAAAATTGATTCTTTCTCTCTCTTTCTCTTTCTCTCTCCCTCTCTCTTTAAACAAAACAAAACAAAACAAAATAAAAACCAGAATGGGGATCAGACAGAAACCACTGTCAGATCTCATGAATACAGACCAAGCCTGAAAGGACCTCTGGCTCCTATCTAAGGGGTCAGTACTCAGAAATATTTTTACACTGGGGGAGAGGAGAATCTTATGATATTATCCACAAAGGCCCTTAGATGACAAAGTAAGAATTCAGTCCTGTGGCGCCCTCTGCCTCACAGTCCCTCACTGCCACTTTTGCAGCCTATCTGCCTGACGTCATCATGGGTAAACCTGTGCCAGATTTCCAAGTTCCTATCTTGAAACCTCAGCCCCCACACCCAGGGCCTAGGGGAGAACCAATGTAGGTCACTGCAGCAGAGCCTGCAGGGCTGTCTGATTCTTGAGCCCAGAGCCTTTCAGGCACAGAGAGGAAACCTTGCAGAGAAGTGAAAGAAAGAGCTCTGTAAGATGCAGAGGAAAAGATATCCCTCAGAAAATGAAAAAGGCACAAATGAGGAGTCAACCAATAGGAGCTGAGACAGTAACAGGAGCTCTGCACCTGAGAGCTACCTGTGATGGAGAGCAGGCTCGAGGAGAGGGGCTGGGCATGGCTCCCATCCCTGGCTTTTGCCCCCTTTTCTCAGGCTTTGTTTACCTGTGTAAGGGAACCCTTTGTGTCTGGTGTCTATTCCCCATTCTCCAGTCACTTTCCAGGTTCAGGTTTCATTCTCAGGAGCTTTTGTGATTTGCCTCAGAGACCCTCTGCTTCCTCTGGCCACAGTTTCTGGGTCTCAGGAAGCTGGAGTAGGCCAGGCTTATCCCCACCCTCTTCTATTGAAAGACTTTTCCTGCTTATTATCTGTTAAACTCATTTTGCCCAGGAACTTCCAACCCTCTAAGACCTCATCCTTTTCTTGGTTCGCCCTAACCTTACCTCTGAGATCCCAAGGAGTGTGTGTGTGTTTGTGCATGTGTTTGTGCATAGTCCTCGTTCTTTTAGTTATACGTGGGGAATCAAGAGTCTATGGCGATAACTAGCTCAGCATTCCCGTGGGCAGCAAAAATAGATAAAGGAACAATTTATACCTCCAGCCTCAAAACAATTTAAACCACATTTGGTTGTTCTAATAGGAGATTCAGGACTCAGGACAGGAAGAAAAGTAGGTAAGATGGACGAAGGATGTAGCCTTCTCTTTCTCTCATTCTTCCCCCAGTGTGGTCCATTCCTCCTTGAGAGCTTAGCAACTCATTATCCCATGACTGTTTGCCATTTGCCCCCATTTCCGATTCCTTGCACTCAATAAATGGTTTTTATGCTGAGTCCAATAAATCTGGTTATGTTCTTTTGCTGAACATTGAGATAAAGCTGCACAAAAGGGGAAAGGTAAATACATTCCCAGGTCCTGGTCTACATTCCTCTGGAGGAAACTAAGCCTAGAGCTGTGGTTCCCAGACTTCGGCTTGCATCAGAATCACTGAGAGGGCTTGCTAAAACAGATTGCTGCACTCTGCCCCCAGTTTCATGCAGTGGGCCTGGGATAGGTCTGAAAAATTGCATTTCTTGTAGGTTCCTAGGTGATCCCAACACTGCTACTGATCCTGAGAACCATGTCTCCGAGAATTCCAGTCCCTCAGTTCAATGTTCACCCAAGAAAGTCCCAATTGTATATAATTTAGGAGCAAGGTGCAGTGAGAATTAGGAGCATGTGACTCCTGCCCAGCCCTCTACCTCACAGTGTATACGGTGCTAAGAAAAAGCAAGGACAGGGGCTGGAGCGGTGGCCTGGTGGTTATAGCACTTGTCCAGCATGAGCGGGTACACTGGTTCAAACACCAGCACCCATTGTACACAGTGTCAGAGCAACAAAAGCCACATGAGAAAAAAACAAATAAAATTGATTCTCTCTGTCCCTCTCAAAAAAAAGAAAGAAAAAAGAGAAAGCAAGGGCAAGCATGGTATTGGACTGATTATCTATGCTATCTCTCTTTTTAAAATTTATTATGCTATCTCTTTTTAAATAGTCCATTGACTCCATCCTTACTGAAAGTTACTTCCCAAAAACATGTTTTGCAGCAGCAACAGAGCACTAGGAATTTCCTGTGGGGAGGCAGCGCCAGTGCTGGGAGGGGTGGAGGCAGTGCTAAGCGATCGGCTGCCTTCCCTTGGCTCGGGCAGAGCCACGTGCCCCACCCCCTCGCTTGCACATGTCTCTGCCGCCACCACCGCAGCAGCCGGGCTGTTTATGAGCGAGTTGTTGTGGTAGAAATGGAGCAGGCTGCACATGCCCAGGCCATGTGACCTGGACAGCCCGCGTGAGCCTCCAGCCGGCACAAACACACTCGGTCCTGTCCTCCAGTGGCCGGAGAAATGGGAGGCAAGAAGGGAAGGAGTGAAAGGGCACTGGGCTTCTTTCCTGTCTCCTGGCCCTGCACCCTGCTTCTGTCCTTTTGTCTCTCTGGAGCACCAGCAAGGAAACAGTTTTCCCGGGCATATTCTCCTCCAACGCATCCCCTTGGCATTTTGCACGCCCAGAGACTTAACCCCCAAAAGAACAAAGGGCCTCCTCTAGCCAAGAGTGCAGAATCTCCCACCCCTGCCTTCCTGTTGTGCTGACGTCAAGTGCAGAGCCAAGACTTGGTTTTCAAGCAGCCTGGGCTCCCCAAGTCAGGCTAGCCTATCCCCTCTTTCTAGGAGGGAGGATGCCACACATGCATGCAGCTAGTGCCCACTCCAGGATTAGAAGAAGGAGAAGAGAATTCAGGGATTTGTGGGAAAAGGAACCTGAAGCAAAGTTTCTTTCTGCAGCAGTGGACTATTAGAGGACTGGAAGGGAGTGAGGAGGAGCTGAGGGTGGGGGTGGGGGGAACTGGGGAGACCTGGAAGGACTTTTGGGTGGACGGGAGAAAGCTGGAAGGGTTTTTACGCTGAATCCTATCCAGCTGGAGAACAAATAAGGGTGCAAAAGACAACTTCAACTTCCATCCTTCACCAAAGTGTCCCCTCCCCCAAGTGCCTGGCACTCTAACCCCAGACCCCCACTCCTAGCCCTCTGTTCCTACCCCCTGCCTGTGACCTGTTTCTGAGCAGCAGTGCTTCTTGCTGGGATGGGAAAGTGCTGGAGTCAGGCGGACAGTAGGTTAGCAGGAACAAGCAAATGAAATGAGCACGACCCACATTTCCTCATCTCACCAAAACTTCGCAGATCCTGCATTGCAGAGCTAGCATTTTTTTTTTTTTAATCTCCGCTGGGCCCCTACACACGTCTGCATTTTTGCAACCAGCACAGATTTTTTTTTCTAGGGTGCAAACTGTGCATTCTAATGAGCCAAAGCTCCTTCCTGCGGCATTGAAAATCTCTCTGGCAAATTGCTTTTTCTTCCCTCCCCCTTAATTTAGAAGAGGGGGAAGGATCCCAAATTTATGGAGTTGCATCCTCTCCCTCTCCTTCTCCTGCTGCCCTCCCCCAGGATGCTGCAGTCCTTCCAGCCCAACTAACAGCTGCAGATCAAGGGAGAGGGGCAGGAGGAGGGAAAGTAAGCCTTGTTCCCTCTTTCCAAGCAGGCTGAGCTGGCTGGTGGGGTGGGGGTTGCTTTTTTTCCTGGGCAGCCCATTGCACCCCCCCTTTCCCTCCTCATCCCAGTCAGTGTTTATATAAGCCTCCCAGAAGCTACACATGGCCCAGGCCTCAGCTCCTCTGAGGTCCATCTTGCACACTAGGACTGTCATGAGCCTCTGGCCTTCCCCAGGCATGGGGATCTGCAGAGGCCCAAAGAAAAGGGAGATGCAGGACAAGGAGAGGATTTAAAATGCATCTTGGGGTAAGGAATAGAGACAGAGGCAGACATAGGAGTACCCCGTCACACACATGTATACACAATACAAACACACATACTGACTGCCCTGTGTCTTAGCCCACGGAGACCCAAGAACAGCCAATGGACAGGCACAGGGGCCTGGAAGATCCCACCAGTGGGCTCCAGTATCAGCACAGCAGAGTGAACAGAGGACTTTGGCATTGCATGTGCTATCTGCCCCCTAACCAGGAAGAAGAGCTCCATGCCAGAAAATGGGTTGCCTGGGGTATAGTGAAGGACTGCCAAAGACAGTTCATGCCACCTCCAGGATCCTATGATATCTGTGGGATCCTGGACTCTGAGAGGGGGGTCCTCCTTTTGGGGTCTCCAAAGCATCTGCTGGAGAAGCATTGGTCCATGATAGTGGTTGTAGAGATGCACATTGCTCAAGCATGCAAACAGGAAAATCAGATGTTCCTTCCTTACAGCTTTGTACACAATTTCTGTCTGTCCTTGGTGGCCTTTCACACTTGCAATCTGTTCTTTTCTTTTCTTTTTTTTTTTTTTAAGCAGAAACACAGAGAGAGAAAATTATTTTATTTATTTATCTGTTATTCATCCGGTTTTTGTTTCTCTGACACTTAGCCTGGGTTGGAACCCAGGTCCTTGTGCATGCCAGGCAAAGGCTCCAATCACTGAGCCACTACATCAATCCCATATCAATCAGTTCTTAAGAGCTCTGATGCAGAGCGGGAGCAGTGGCTCAGCAGTTACAGCACTTGCCTAGCATGCACAAGGATGCAGGTTCCAACCCTAGCACCACATACAGAACCCCAGCACCACGTATACAAAGAAGTGTTGGAGCAACTTGTTGGAGTAATGAAAGCCACGTGAAAAACTAAATAAAATTGATTCTCTCTCTTAACTGTCTCTCTCTCTCTTTCTTTTATTTAAAGAGAAAGGGACAATGAAAGAGAGAATCAATGTTATTTAGTTTTTCATGTGTCTTCTGACACTTAATTGTGTATGTGGTGCTGGGGTTTGAACTCCTTGCACATGCCAGGCACATGCTGTAACTGCTGAGCCTCCACTCCAGTCCCCAACTCTCTCTTTTAAAAAAAAAAAGTTCACCTTCCTGCTTTGTTTGTCATCTCTAAAGCAGTCTATGTGGCAGATTTTTTTGCTGCCTAATTGTTTTGTTTCTTTGCACCCTAGTTCTCTTCCCAACTTTACAACCAGACAAGATGAATGTGGGATGGAGAAAGGGAAAAGTTTAAGGGAGGAGGATATGTTGGAGTTAAAAGAGATGGTGTGGGGCTGGAGCAGTGGCTCAACGGTTACACGCTTACCTGTCATGCACCAGTATGCAGGTTTGAACCCCAGCACCACCTACATAATGAAGTGTTGGAGCAATGAAAGCCACGTGAAAAACTAAATAAAAATGCTTCTCTCTCTCTCTCTCCTCCACCCCTCGCTCTCTCTCTCCTCTGTCCCTGTCTCTTAAAAAAAAAAAAAAAAAAAAAAAGATGTCCTGAGCCAGGTGGGTGGTGCATGTCTGTCATCCCAGCTGCTCTTAAAGTTGAGGCAGGAAGATCACAAGTTAGAGGCCAGCCTGGGCAGCTTAGTGAGATCCTGTTTCAAAAAAGGTGGGGTAGCTCAGTGTACAGCCTTACACGTGTGAGGCTCTGGGTTCAATCACCAGCACCACAAAAATAAATAAAAGAGAAATTCCGGAAGCTGAGAATCTTGTGTGGGCAGGAACAAGGGGTGCTTCAGGCTTCTGTTCTTAGTGATACCCTTCACTTCCAAGCACCATCATTACTTGGGAAACATTGGGGTCAGTTTGTGGCTTAGAGGTGCTCCCTGGAGTAACCAGTCTCTCCCAGGCACCGTGTTGCTTGTGGCAAGAATTTCAACTTCAGGCCTGGTATTGAATCCCCAGCACAGCCATGTTCATCATGAGGTGAACAGCGGTAGTTCTGAGAGGGCCTGGGGAGCTTTAGCCCTTCCAACAATCTTCACCAGCGCAGTCATTCCTTCATATGAAATCTTCTCAGTCTTAAGCACTAGTCCCTCTAGCACCCTGCGTAAGTTAATAAACATCTGTAAGTCTCAATTTTCCCATCTCTAAAATAAGAATGCCACCTACAGCACAGGGTTGGTGTGAATATAAAGTGGAATAATGGGTGTAAAGCATTTAGCACAGTGTCTGCCATAGTTAGTACTTAACAAATTTGGTACTTAATATATGTTTATTATTTCCTTTCCTTGGAAAGAGTTAGGTAAAGATAGAATTGGAGGTGAAATACATCCATGAAACCCATTCCTGATTCATGCCTCACCTTCTCTTTTCCCCCATCTTCCCAAAGAACAAGATAGCTCAGATTTTGTTCCTCCTCTGGCATGTCTTAAAGTTCTCCCCAGATGCTGAGGCTTTGAGTGAGGTAGAGAAAGCTAGCTGGCCTTTTAAAGACCAGGTAAAGGATCCAGGAAGGCAGGGAATGAACCTCTCCCAGGTACATAGCTGGTTCCCTGATTTGGGGGCATCCCCAGGGTTTCTGCTCCAGGTTTGCATCACCTGGGCAGACAGGTTTTTACCCTGGGCAATGGTTCCTTGATGAGAAAGGAGGAGGATGGGAAGGCACCTACTGAAGTCTGACCTGTTTTCAGCAAGGACCCACCCTCAGTCAGTCAGGCAGTCAATCCAAAATTTAGGCCACCCAAGGCTTGCACAGGGTGTTGCCCTATTACCCAGAACAACCTACTGGCAAGGAGAAGACATCTTGAATCAAGCACACACCCACGTATACTCATAGCATTCATACTTACACTCAAATGTGCAGCCTCACACTCACAATCATGCAATCACATGCTCACACACACTCACCAGAGCTTAAAGCTCCAGATCACTTTCCTTCCTCTATCTCCTTGTCCGTCCCAGAATCTAGGAGAATTAAAGATATATTTGGAAATACACACACACATGCGAAGGATCCAATGCAGCTCCTAAACGGTGGGTCAGTCTCCACAATCCCAGACTCTCGGGAATCTAAGTGGAAGTGTATATAATGGGTCCAGGAAGGTGACTTGCTGAACACTCTTCATTGAATGTGGTCCCTTCTTGAGTTAAATTAGGCTTTGAGAAGAATGGTGTGTTTGTGCATGTATGTGGTAAGTGTGTGTGTGTGTGTAGAAGTACACTGGAATGTCCAGCTGGTGGGCGGGGGACATAGAGATTGTGTTGAGATGCATCTGTTGTCTAAAGGCCAAAATTGAGGTCAAAGGAAGTTTATAAATCTACTCCAGGTCTCCAAAGGTCAGACAACTCAACCTTCCCTACCCCTGTTTAATAGTCCTGGTCCTCTACTCTCTGTCCCCCCAGCAGCTGCTAGTACAAAACGGTAGCCTGGTGAATAGACTACAAGCTTCTAGAGCCAAGGGATAGCCCTGCCTTTTATACTGTATACCTCTCACCCATTGCAGAAGGAAGATCCAGCTGGGTACAGTGATGCACACCTATAATCCCAGTGATTCTGGAGTGGAGGCTGAGGCAAGAGGAACACAAGTTCCAGGCCAGCCCGGGCAACTTGGTGAGAACCTGTCTCAGAATGAAAATTAAAAAAGGGCTGGGGATGTGGCTCAGTGGTTAAGAGCTCCTGGGTTCAATCCTTAGTGGAAAAAAAAAAAAGAAGAAGAAGAAAAAGAAAGAATGAAGACCCCAAAGTTGGGGCTGGAGCAGTGGTTTAGCAGTTGGAGCGCTTGCCTGTCAAGCTGGAGGATCTGGGTTTAAACCCCAAAAACACATATATAACTAAGTGTTGAGAAACAAAGATCAGATGAAATATCAAATTGATTCTCTACTTCTCTCTCTCTTAAAAAAGAAAAGGCTCCAAAATGACTTTTTCTTAGGGGATCTAGGGATTGAGCCTAGAAGCGTTTGTCCACTGAGCCATATCCCCAGCCTTTTTTATTTTTCACTTTGAGAAAGGGTCTCACTAAATCAGACTGACCTCTAATTTGCCATTCTCCTATCTCAGCCTCCCAAGTAGCTGGGATTAAGGTAGTGCCCAGCCAAAACTTCTTTTGTCAAGGAAAAAAGTTCCTTCTTTGCCCTATATGAAGCAGAGAGGAAGGAGGGAGCAAAAGTAACCTCTCTTTGGTCTCCTCCCTCCCAGCCTCTGCCTTCATACCTCACACGGACTGCAAAACAACCCAGCTTCTTGCCAAGAATAAAGTTAGGTCAACTGAATTTCAGCCCTTGCTGCCTCAGCCTCCTCTTTCTTACTGGCTGAAAATCCAGGGAGGAAATTTTGACCCCTGGCCCTTCCCCTCTAGGGATAGACACTCAGCAAGTAGCCAGGGAGTGGGCAAGACCACCACAGCCACAAACAGCAGTGGGCCTTGGGAGGAGCCAAGGCAACTAAAGGGAATGTTTGCCAGTGGCTGTGTTGGGGCCTGTGGGGAGCTAGACATCACCACAGGGGCTCTGATTTTGAGTCCAGCCCCAATAGATACCTGAGTTGGGGCTCTGGCTAGAGGGAGAGTCAGAAGGGTTGCAGAAGGCAGGCAGCACAGGACATGGTGGCTTACCTCCCAGCTTTCCCTCTACAGTCCCCTGGGAGGAGGGAGAGGGGGGTGGAGGCTGAGCTCAGAACCAAGATTTCCTGAAAAGTCTCTTTTCCTTGTTTGTCCTAGCCCCTCCCAATTCCTCCCACACTTAGCTGCAGCTTCCAGGCTCTGGGCCCAAGAGCCAGGGCAGGCCAGAGAAAAACCCTGTGCCCTCTCTCTTTAGCTTTTGTTGGGGGCAGATGAACAAAGCTAGGCTATTCTCAGGATCCAGTCTTCTGCTGGAAGTCAGAGGGTCATTGGTTAAGCCAGCTGCCAACCTCAGAGGCCTTACTAGCCAGCTCTTTCCTTGCTGACTCCCCTCACCACCACCTTTTTCTCTTTTCCTTTTTATTTGAGATGGAGTCTCTGGATCTCTTTATGTTCCCTGGCTGTTTTTGTTTTGTTTTGTTTTTTTAAGAGAGTGAAAGAGAGAGCAGAGAATCAATTTTATGTGGCTTTTATTGCTCCAATATTTCATTGTGTATGTGGTGCTGGGGTTCGAACTCATGTCCTTGCACATGCCAGGTCTTGAACTCCTGGGCAGAAATCCTCTGCTTCAGCCTGGGTAGCTGGGACCACATCCAGTCCTTATTCTTTTCTCTCTGTCTCCTCAGTGGCAGTCATGTTTCCAAGGCTGCCCCTGGAGCTGCCTGTGAACAGTGGAGAAGGGCTTACTGCATGAAGAAAACTCTTTTTTTTTTTTTTTTTTTGTAAAGAGAGAGGGACAGTGAGAGAGACAGAGAAAGAGAGAAACAACTTTATTTAGTTTTTTCGCATGGCCTTGGTTGCTCCAACACTCAGCTGTGTACGTGGTGCTGGGGCTTGAACCCGGGTCCTCGTGCTTGCCAGGCAAGCGCCGAAACCGCTGAGCCACCGCTCCAGCCCCAAGAAAACTCTTCTTAGAAGAACTGGAGCTGAATGGATCTGAGGAGGGCTTGGCAGGGAGCTCAGGTTCACCTGGCTTCTTGAGAACGTTCCTATTTCTCCCTATTACCTCCCATCTCTCCCTATTACCGCAAGCCCTCTGAGAGGATAGACCTTTGTTTGAGAACTGGAATTTTTTTTTGGTAGTGTTGGGGATTAAACCCAAGGTTTTATAGTTTTTTACCTGCTGGGCAAGTGCTCTACCACTGAGCTACATCCCCAACCCCTAGAGAGACTTTTTTCACTTCTGGGATAGTTGCTACTCTGAAGGGACATGCTGGCAGTTTGTAAGCTCTGTTCAGTGTTTCATTTGTACATCAGGGTGGATAGATGAAACTAGCAATGAATGCCTAACTTTGGGTCAATTTCTAAGCTTCGTTGTCCTCCTCAGTAAAAGGAGAGATTAAGATGATTCTCATAGTCTCCTCTGAGTTACCATCTGTGTGAATTCCACAGGCCACACTCAAGCACTGCTGGTGAAGACCGGGTGTGTGTGTGTGGGGAGGTGGTGGTGGTGGTGGTGAGCTTTTGTTCTGCCCCCAGGGCCCTGCCTAACCTCTGCCCCATTATTTGAGGCCCTCAAAGCACTTTCACCATGAAGTTCCCCTCAGTTGTCCTTTTTATTTCCCAGACAAAAGGAAATGACTCACCCAGAAGTCACCTCCAGTGGGTGGGGTGGTGTCATACAAGCAAACAGGGAGTCCCTAGGGATATCCCTACCTCCATGACACTTTTCCCTTGGGGTGCTCACCCTAAAGAGAGTAGAAGGAAAAAGGGGTCACACTGCATTTCCATCTCAGGCCTTAGCCCAGGCGCAGACACAGCTTAAGCTCTTGACTCTAGGGAAATCTCCCTCCCCTGTCTGTCTCTCACCCTGTGTCACCAGTAACCTCAAGGCGAGGTCAGTCCTGTAATCACGTGAAGTCCTCACGTTTGCACAGTTTGCAGAAAGAGCCTGTTAAGCTTTGATCTCCCAGGGAGCAGCCAAACTGCCAGGCCCTCCCCAGGAATTCACATGCCCCTGTCATACAGGCTTTCAGCGCACCCCACCCCACTCAACTTTCAGCTCCTCCCCGCTGCCAGCAAGCACTTTTGCAAGGCAGAAAAAGGAACAGAGGCAGTACGCCTGCTTTCGTCAGTGGACTACAACTCCCGACAGTCTTAGTAGTGCGCAGGCGTACGGAGTTCAACGTGCCGACTGTTGGAAAAGTGTGTCACTGGGGCACGAGGCGCTCCCTGGGATCACATGGTACCTGCTCCAGTGCCGCGTGCGGCCCGGGAACCCTGGGCTGCTGGCGCCTGCGCAGAGCTCTCTGTCCCGGGGAAAGGCTCCGGCAAAAGGCGGCTGAGATTGGCAGAGTGAAATATTGCTGCCGAGGGAACGTAGCAGGGCACACGTCTCTCTTCTTTGCGCCTGGGTGCTCCCATCACCTACTTATTTCCTGGTTTCCTGGTTGCAACCTTTCTCCCTCTGGGACTTTTGTACCGGGAGCTCCAGATTCGCTATCCTGCAGCGCTGCGGAGCCATCAGGCACCGGCACCCCTTGCACTGCAGAGACCTGACCCTCCCTGCTACCTTCTAGCCAGAACGACTGCAGGCTGATTTCCCTACACACATACTCTCTGCTCTTCCCATGCAAAGCAGACCTCCGTTGCTTCAGCGTCCTACCCCTTTGCAGGGCTTCAGTCCGGCCACTCTAAGAGCTTGCTGCAGGGTGCCTTGGATCCAGATTGTGAGCAGCGGGGTCCACTCCCCATTCTCAGTCAGTGCCCCGGGGACGAGAGCTGCAATCGCAAACTTCAGTCTGTGTCAAGGTCCAGTTTGAATGACCGCCCTCGACCGGTGAAGACATGACGACCCTGGACTCCAACAACAACACAGGTACTGAGATTCCTTTACTACCATCAACCTAGCTCTGTCTCTGTCTCCCCACTTCCATCTTACGCCTTATAACAAGAGGAACTTCGTAAGGGATAGGAGACTCCCTCTGCTCAGAGATTTGGTAATGTGTTGAGGGGCCATTGGGTGGGATTTCCACAGCGGGTTGTTCGTGCTGGGAATGCGCCGTGAAGGGCAACACCACCACTACCGCCCATCGGAGACCCACACATTCCTTGAACCAGAAGGACTCGAATCCCAGGCAAGAGGAAACGGAAACCGGGTACGGAGTAGTGAGTTGAAGAGTTTAGGGGGACTGGGAACTTTGGAGCAGTGTTCTGAAATGTCTCCATCCTTCGTTTCCTGCAGCTGTGGTATGCCTGCCCTCGGAAGGAGGACCTCCTTTCCTCTTTTCTCCTTCCTGTAGTTGCCGCTTGCTCCAGGGAATCTGGGAAGCACTGGGGTCGCTGAGGGCAGGAGCGGCAGGGGTAATAGGTCATATCTCAAAAGGAAATCCTCAGTGACAGTAGGGAGCAGCCCTTGAGTAGTCCAGAGCGTGGTGCTCTGCCCCAGGGAGGGCACCCACAGCGCCTGGGCGCGGGTAGGGCTCACATGGCCGCAGAGCCTGGCCCACGTGCTGCATTTGTTTTCATTCAGCAGAAGCCGTGGACGCCACCCTATTGGTTGTTGCTTGCCGGCCCGGTTACATAATGAGCTCCGCCCCCAGTTGCCCTGGCAACGCGTGTCCCCTTCACTCCTCCCCTCGGTCGTCCCGGCCCAGCAAGTGTTCGGGGCCCAGCCCACGACCCAGGACTGCAGGGAAGGGCGGAGCGAGGGCGGGGCTGCCGCTGGAGAGTGACGGGAAGCGGAGAGGGCGGGCCCTGGAGTTCCGGGGTTCCTCGTTGGGGAGCCACGTGCGATGGGCACACGTGGAGCTGGGACGTGAGGCCGGCTGAGGGCTGGGCTACCGTCCCGCCCAGCGAGATCTGGGTGAAGCTCTGACTCACCGCCCCCGCCTGCCTCCTTTTCTGGTCTGCGTGCCCGGCCCCCTCCCCCATCACCGAGGCAGAGAGCCACCCCTGACCTCTCCTTGCCTCCTGCTATGCTCCCCAAAGGGACCTCATGTCTAATCAGCTTTCTGTTAGCTTGTTCCCCTTTATTCTTGTCTTTCCTTTATTGCATGTACTTCATTGTACTGCGTGCAGACCCACCTTTCTCCACATTCCCAACTCTTCCAGTTCCTCAAGCATCTTTTTCCTTCACCCTGCAAGTGCAGTCTTACCTGACCTCCACAGATCAAGCAGCAGTCGGCCTTTTAAGGACTGCCCCCAAACAGCTACAACCCAGAACCCTACCTGAAAGAGAACATTGCCTTTCTTTTCTCCCTCTTTTTTTTTTTTCCTCCTAGAAAGGAAAACTGAGGGGGGTGATTTCCTCTAGATCACAAAGCAAGTTGATGGTAAGTCTAGAACTAGATTCTTTCGGCAAGCCCCTCACTTCAAAGTTGGAAGTTTCATTGGATGAAGGTCTCGCTCCCCTTTTGTGGATGGATAAACTAGGTCAAGTTCATTTACTACCAAATAAATATCCCATCCCCCACCTCAGCCCTGAAACTGTAGGAGCTGATCTGTTGTGCAACTACTTTACAGGGAGCTGGCTTCACCCTGACCAACCTTGAGCTATTTTAAGGCTGCCCTGCCCAGTTTAGTGTGTGTCAGTGGGTGAGCAAGACATGTGCCTTTGTAGACACGGTGGCATGGCATGTGTCAGCTCACACGTGTCCTGGGATCCTCCCTTCTCCCACCCTACTCACGGCAGGCCAGGTTAGGTGCTTGGTAGAGGTGTGGCAGGTAGGACACCTTTTTCTCCTAAAACCAGGGGAGCAGAGACACTTGGTTGGTAGTGTAACCAGAATGCCAAAGTCTGAGTAGTCAGCCAAATTTGTCACCAGGCTGAAATCTGGAAGGGGGAATTCCAGGGCCCCAGACCGAACAATTTGTACTTTACTTCCACCTCCTGCAATTCACACCGCTAAGTCCTTCCTGGACTCAGAGATAGAGTCCACTGTGACTCATCTATCGGAGGCCAGGGGAACAAGGCTGAACCGGTTGCTTCCTTGAAATACCTTCCGAGAATGTCTCCCTGGGTGGTGGGACATGACATTTTACTTTTGTCAGACCTCTACTCTCTCTGTCAGTATTGGCTAACCACCCCTTCATAGTCTATGGTCTCCATGCCTGGAATCTTGTTGTGTTAGAAATTAGAATTGGCAGCTGGTTTTTTTTTTGTTGTTGTTGTTGCTTTTGGAGGACTCACCATTATGCATGGCTTTCTGCTGCTCATTCTGTCACCAGTTCTGATACTGACAAGTCATTAGCTATGGTTGATATTTCCCAGTTAAGTGTCTAGGACAGAGGGTATGACTACAGGGGTCATGTCTCACACCCAAAGCCAGAAGTTGAATATATCCTGCAAAGGACATACTGTGGGCATTGGTTGTCTGTGCTATGTCTACAACATGTTGGGGAGTTCTTACTGTGACAAGGTTGGCAACGTCATGCCCTAATATGTGTTGGGTGTTACTAATTAACACAAGCTTAAGGGTTTCACAGCCAGTTCGTAAAAGGAGCAGTGGTTTGGGGATGAACATGGTGATGCCCTAGAACCAAAGACACGGCGGCGGCTGACATCCCCTTCCTGTGTTCTCCTGCTAGGTGGCGTCATCACCTACATTGGCTCCAGTGGCTCCTCCCCAAGCCGCACCAGCCCTGAGTCCCTCTACAGTGACAACTCCAATGGCAGCTTCCAGTCCCTGACCCAAGGCTGTCCCACCTACTTCCCACCATCACCCACTGGCTCCCTTACTCAGGACCCAGCTCGCTCCTTTGGGAGCATACCACCCAGCCTGAGTGATGACAGCTCTCCCTCCTCTTCCTCATCATCATCGTCCTCCTCCTCCTTCTATAATGGGAGCCCCCCAGGGAGTCTACAAGTGGCCATGGAGGATAGCAACAGCCGAGTGTCCCCCAGCAAGAGCACCAGCAATATCACCAGTGAGTAAGATTTGAGGGAACTTAGCCAGGGCTAGATTGGGAATTGGCTTTCATGTGACAGTTACTCTCAGGACATACCCTGGCCTCAGGGATTTCTCCTAGAGTTGCACCAGCTCCTGTCCAGCCCTGTCTGGTCATTTGAATGCCCCTAGACACTGGAACATTTCCTTTGCAGAATCTCCTTCCCAGAAAACCTCCACATCTCAGGCCACTCAGATGGGCCTCTCTGCTTACCCACTGCCCATCTTTTCCCACAGAGCTGAATGGCATGGTGTTACTGTGTAAAGTGTGTGGGGACGTAGCCTCAGGCTTCCACTATGGCGTGCATGCCTGTGAGGGCTGCAAGGTGAGGCAGGTTGAGGGTGAGGGAAGGGGCAGGGGATCCCCTCTCCCAGGACACAAAGTCCCAGCCTAGATGAAGATGCTCACTGGCTGTTGCCCTTCAGGGCTTTTTCCGTCGAAGCATCCAGCAGAACATCCAATACAAACGGTGTCTGAAAAATGAGAACTGCTCCATTGTCCGCATCAATCGCAACCGCTGCCAGCAATGTCGCTTCAAGAAGTGTCTCTCCGTGGGCATGTCTCGAGATGGTGAGGCGGCATCTTCATATCCTCCCCTTTGCCTCCACCCAAAGTTTCTGACTTAATCCCTCCCTTAAGAAAATAGTCCTAGACTGAAACACATTGTACTGTGAGTCTCATTTGCATGGAGAACGCCCATATGTTATCCTCCTGGGTAAACACTGCTTTCTCATTGGACCCTCTTCACCTCCCACCATCAGTCCCCACTAGGAAAAATCACCTCGATGGGCATAGCTTTGCTGGGTTTGGTTCTCTTGTGGAACCTCAGGCATTTAGGGTCTGAGGAAGGAAGAGACGGGCATGAGTATGCACGAGAACTTCCTGACACTGCTCTCATCCTGTTGCAGCTGTGCGTTTTGGGCGCATCCCCAAAAGGGAGAAGCAGCGGATGCTTGCTGAGATGCAGAGTGCCATGAACCTGGCCAACAACCAGTTGAGCAGCCAGTGCCCGTTGGAGACCTCACCCTCCCAGCACCCCACCTCAGGTCCCATGGGACCCTCACCACCTCCTGCTCCAACCCCCTCACCCCTGGTGGGATTTTCCCAATTCCCACAACAGCTGACACCACCCAGATCCCCAAGCCCTGAGCCCACCGTGGAGGATGTGATAGCCCAGGTGGCCCGGGCACATCGAGAGATCTTCACCTACGCCCATGACAAGCTGGGCACCTCACCTGGCAATTTCAATGCTAACCATACATCAGGTAGCCCTTCAGCCACCATCCCACATAACTGGGAGCGTCGGGGCTGCCCTCTTGCCCCCAATGACAACAACGTCTTAGCTGCCCAGCGGCATAATGAGGCCCTGAATGGTTTACGCCAGGCACCCTCCTCCTACCCTCCTGCCTGGCCTCCTGGCCCTGCCCATCACAGCTGCCACCAGCCCAACAGCAACGGGCACCGTCTGTGCCCCACCCATGCATATCCAGCCCCGGAAGGCGAGGCACCTGCCAACAGTCCGAAACAAGGCAACTCCAAGAATGTTCTGCTGGTGAGGGCATGGGAGGGGGTGCAGAGGGCAGGGGGCCTGGAAGAACAGACTTAACATAGGGCAGCTGGGGAATTCTTAGAGGCTAAATGTGGCAATATCCTCTTCCCAAGAGAGGATGTCCTGCCCTGCAGTCTGGGCTCTGCTTGGGAATTTGTGATCTCTACCTGGCACCTGACTGCTATTACCCATTCTCCTAGCCCAGGCAAAATCTGGGGCCCCGTCCTACTGGGAAACCCATCTAAGCCATCTTGGCTGACACTCCCCTCCCCACATCCCTTCCTTCCCCAGGCATGTCCCATGAACATGTACCCGCATGGACGCAGTGGCCGAACTGTGCAGGAGATCTGGGAGGATTTCTCTATGAGCTTCACACCCGCTGTGCGGGAGGTGGTAGAATTTGCCAAGCACATCCCTGGCTTCCGTGACCTTTCTCAGCATGACCAGGTCACTCTGCTTAAGGCTGGCACCTTTGAGGTGAGTGACCCTTTGTGTTGTCTGCTCTTGATCTTTGGAAGGACCCAGCAGAATGGCTTCATGTCTGGGGTCGAGCAGGGGCTCTGAAAGGCTTGGGAACCCCAGTATCTGATGGAGGGGGCAGAACCCCTCCCACTCCCATGTCTGGGTGGCTGGGACTTCTTTTATCCCAGCTGGCATCTAATTCCAAAGCCAGTAGGATGCTCCCTGGATTTCTACCTGTGCCCCCGTGCCCAACTGCCTATTCAGAAATGACCCCCCACACACTGAGAAACCTAAGGCAGTACCACTAAACCCTTAGGCAAACTTTAGGGGTGATTTGCACATGCTTCTTCCACCTCACCCAGGATGATTGTCCCCCCTTCAGGTACTCATGGTGCGCTTTGCATCATTGTTCAACGTGAAGGACCAGACAGTGATGTTCCTGAGCCGTACCACCTACAGCCTGCAGGAGCTTGGTGCCATGGGCATGGGAGACCTGCTCAATGCCATGTTCGACTTCAGCGAGAAGCTCAACTCCTTGGCGCTTACTGAGGAGGAGCTGGGCCTCTTCACCGCGGTGGTGCTTGTCTCTGCAGGTAGGTCAAGCTCTCGCCTGACCCGGGAGGAGGCAGACGCAGTTCAATTCAACACACCTTTTATGGAGTACCTACTCTATGCCAGGCCCTGGACAGGGCACTGGGGATACAGACATGATTCAGACACAGTCTAGCTTGGGAAACAGACTCGTGCCCGACTAATTATAAAACAGTGAGATAAGTGTCACAGTAGAAGCATGAACCAAGAAGCACAGACAACTATTTCTGCCTGGGGGGAGCTGGGGAAGGAGTGACACTTGAGCGGGGTCTCAAAGGACAAATAAGATGTTGCCAGGCAGAGAAGGGGGGAAGGGCATCCCAGGCAGAGGGAACTACAGAGCAATAAGCAAGGGAGCCTGGCCACGTGTGGCCTTTTCAGGGGAGGGGAGTGGTCTTGTAGGATGGGAGGTGGCCAATTTGCCAGCCATGCTCCGGGCATTCGGGCACCCCTGCTCTTGGGCAGAGGCCTGGAAGGAGTGTGCCGCTCCTCCTTCCCCATTGGCCCTCTGAGGGGCTTCAGGGAGAGGCTGCCTTGCCTGCCAGGTCCTCGCAGACCTCCGGTTCCTCGTCAGAGGAGCTCAGGGAGCCTGCCTCACTGCTGTCGTCTTCCCCACAGACCGCTCGGGAATGGAGAATTCCGCTTCGGTGGAGCAGCTCCAGGAGACGCTGCTGCGGGCTCTTCGGGCTCTGGTGCTGAAGAACCGGCCCTCGGAGACTTCCCGCTTCACCAAGCTGCTGCTCAAGCTGCCGGACCTGCGGACCCTGAACAACATGCATTCCGAGAAGCTGCTGTCCTTCCGGGTGGACGCCCAGTGACCCGCCCGGCCGGCCTTCTGCCGCTGCCCCCTTGTACAGAATCGAACTCTGCACTTCTCTCTCCTTTACGAGACGAAAAGGAAAAGCAAACCAGAATCTTATTTATATTGTTATAAAATATTCCAAGACGAGCCTCTGGCCCCCTGCGCCTTCTTGTAAATACCTGCTCCCTCCCCCATCACCGCGCTTCCCATCCTCCCCTATTTAAACCACTCTCACTCTCCCACCCTTCTCTGGCCCCCCATTTGTTCTGTTCCTGTCTCAAATCCAATAGTTCACAGCTGAGCTGGCTTCTGTGGTGTGTGCTCGTTTGGGGGGTGGGGTGGGCCTATTGCCAAGGCTTGGGGGGGAACCTCTCCATCTGGTCAGTTTGTGGGGCGGGTACTCTGCCAGCAGATGGGAGGATATAGGGAAACAGCACACAAGTCTAAGGGGGGTGCCCAAGGGGGTTATTTTCATCATATATTTATTACATAAATATATAGTAAAATAGACGAGCAACAATTACCATAAAAATATCTTTCTTTAAAATCCTGACCCAAAACACAACGGGGTGAAAAATCGCACATAACAGACATACTGATTGTCAACGTGGGGCAGGAGTAGGAGCCCCTCAAGTCACCCCTACCAGTCCCACCCCTCCCTGGGGAAGGGACCTACCTCCTTCCCTATTTCTGGCCACAACCCCCC
>PVKS010025590.1:0-29672 GCA_004027875.1 Aplodontia rufa | reverse complement strand
ACCATTTATTGAAGAGGCTGTCACTTCTCCATGTAATATTTTGTCCCCCTTTGTCAAAAATCAGATGTTTAAAGATTTGAGGATTTGTTTCGGGGTCTTCTATTCTATTCCATTGGTCTTCTTCCCTGTCTTGATACCAGTACCATGCTGTCTTTGTTACTATGGCCCTATAGTATAGTTTTAGATCTGGAATGGCAAAGCCGCCTGTTTCATCAAAAGACTATTTTTTAAAGAGAGAAGGACAGTGAGAGAGAATCAATTTTTATTGAGTTTTTTACATGGCTCTCATTGTTCCGACACTTAGTTGTTTATGTGGGTGCTGGGGTTTGAACCCGTGTACTTGCGCATGTCAGGCAAGCACCATAACCGCCGAGCCACCACTCCAGCCCCTCAAAAGACTTCTTATTGGTCCTTCCTGATTTGGATTCCGTCCAGTTTTGGAAGGTTTAGTAATGCCCATACTCAACTTCATCTCTGTATTTCTCTGGACATAGTGGTAGCAACCTCACCAGTCCACTTCTGATTCAAATCTAGGAGTTTCCCTCTATTCTTCAGTATGTATAGACACCTAATAGCTTTCTGGAGGGCCCAAGGGACACAACCCCTGATTTCCTGTGGCTTAGAAGTCAGGTCTTTCCTTGGGGATATGGTCCATAGAAATGTTTCATGCACCCAGAGTGATCAAAACAGGTGTGAGCTCACCTGTACAGAGTTCAGGACACATTGAGATTGGTGCCCAATGGCACAGATGTGGAAGTCCAGCGAGAGAGGGTGGCCTGATGGAGGCACAGGCAGCTGCCCCCAGCTCATGCGTGCATGTCAGTGGGCAGCCTCTGAGCATGATTAGCAGTGGCAGTGGGACTCAAGTCTGCAGAACACCTCTGTGGGGCATGGTGCACTGCTAGAGAATGGGAGGCTTCTGCTGATTACTGAAGATTGCATGGCTTGTGTCAAGTGACAGTATATGCTGTTAGTGGGCCCATGACTGGGCATACTCGGCAGAGGCCTGCATCTGTAGGGCACCCGGTGGTGTTGGGATCCAGGTAGGTTTGCCATCTGCTCAACTGTGGCTCTATGACCAGCCTCTGAGGCACTTGCTGTTCCTCTGGTGCTACACTCCTTTAGAGTGACTTGCTATCTGTTCTGCTTCACCCCACTCCTCTTGTCTGAAGTGGAGGAGCATGGCTTGGCAACTCACCTTGGCAATCCCTCTATGCAGATTACTGAGACAACCCATTTCAAAGTCATTGCCTATGACGGTATTCACTGCCAAGTATAGATGGGATGAAGCTATGTAGATTTAATTCCTTCAAAAAAGGCAATCTAAGGTATGGTCTCCTCTAGACGGCTGCCCAGCACAATTTTCCACCAGCAATTTAAGATAAGCTCTGCAGCTCTCACTCACTAACTTTGAAGGTCCTGTCCAGGCTTAATTTGGTCTGACTTTGTTTTCTACTGTTTCTGAAGTTAGCTTGCCAACTTTGCCTCTCCCTCTTTCTATTACCCTTCCCTCTGGCCCAGCCTGGTCAGGTTTTGAGGTTAACCAAATCTTTCCTATTTTCTGTCCTAGTAACCAGAATTTCCAAGTCCCTCTAAGTGCCTGTCCAGTGCTGTGTCTTGCTGCATTTCCTGTCACCCACATTTTTGATCAGCTGTTCTCTCACTGCGTCAATTACAGACTTCAGAGGAGTTGGGATTGGGGGCCTAATACACTTAAGCATCTTTCCCTTCATGCCCTCAAGATTTAGACTTGATTTGTCTTGGTTCTCACATTCAATAGAATTGGAGCATGTCACAGAACCACCAAGAATTTTCTGTTAGTTTATGGAGAGAGTTATTGCTTTCTGCAGGTAGGGGAGGGATAGTAATGGTCCAGAATGACAAATAACTACAGAAAATATAATGATTTCCAAAATTTCTTAGACCATAATACTTTGATTATTAAAGTGATTATTTTTTCCCTGTCCCCTCCATAGACCTCTTAATCAGTTTTCCCTGTTTAGTATGCTTTTTTAATCCAAATATTATTAAAATGTAGTTTTAAATATTTCTTAAGTAAACTCCAAGATAACTAGAGAAGCCTCTTGAGTTTTATAAACCAATTGGATATTGCTGATCTAAAAATATGGTAGAAATTAGGCATGTGTTTGTCAGAATTATTTCTGGCCTGCTTTCATGTCCTTGCTATATCAATATTTTTATCTTTTCAGACACCTTATAAATGTCTACCCTTTTCTTTTGATCTGACATTCTTATCCAACAAGCATTTGTAGAACACTATCTATACTATTGTTCTAGCTGCTAGGTACCCAGCAAGAAAGACACAATGCCAGCCTTCATAAAGCACTGGCATCCAACAAAGAATCCAGATAGAATGTAGGTTCTATTAGAGCTGGGAATTTTTTCTGTGTTGCTTATAATGTATTCCAGGTTTCTATAATAGTGTAAACATCAATTGAATGTTAAGTGAGTAAATGATGATCACTAATTACAAGTGTGTTGAGTAGTATAAAAAAATACTACAGGTGTTGTGAAGCTTATCATAATGATAGACCTAACCTTCTCTAGGGGATTATATAGAATTAGTTCTCTAGCAAAAAACAAACAAACAAACATATTTGTTCCTTTAAAAGTGATTATTTCAGGTTAACAATCATCACCTCAGTTCCATTCAGGCCTTTTTTTGTGCATGAAGGCTTTAATCACCTCAGAATTTTCAGCATTGATTTCTATAAATGAGAAATTAGATAAATTGCTTAATACCATATGTTTCTAGAAATAAAAAAGCAGTTTAACAATGTTAATTTGTATTTCTTGCTTCTTCCCTGACTGTTCCCCCATCCCACTTTCTTTTCTAACTTGCAGATGAAGGGGCCTCTATGCACCCTTGTGATGATACATACTGTGGCCCTTTCCCAGAATCTGAGCCAGAAGTGAAAGCTGTAGCTAACTTCCTCCGAAAACACAGAAAGCAGATTCGGGCTTACCTCTCCTTTCATGCATATGCTCAGATGTTGCTGTATCCCTATTCTTACAAATATGCAACAATTCCAAATTTTAGCTGTGTGGTAAGTATTTTACCCTTTTTATGTATGTCAAAGTTCATGCTTCCTTTCTGGTGCTAAGATGGTTCCAAGTGCTAATGATAATAGTGAACACATTGTGTTTAATAGTTCACATATATTTGTTCATTTTTCATAATCTTTATCCCCATTTTTACAGATGAGGAAATTGAAACCCAAACAGAGAAAATAATTAAGAACACATAGCTATTGCCATAGTCAGCATAGCACCAAGTCTAGTTCCAGAATTGTTGCTTTTAACCATCATACTTCTTCTCAAATGCAATCATTTCAAGCCTATTTACATTCTTACCACAGGCTATACTGAAAAGGTCAGGATGAATTTGATTAGTATTACAGCTTTGGTCACATATGCAGGGCTCTAATTAACTTTATTGAGTCAATAATTGTTCATAAATTATAGTCTGGCTCTCATTAATTAAAAGCAAGTTTTAATTTATAAGTGCTATTTGCTTAATGCTACTAAGTCTCTGGGCATGCATCTGACAAGTTAGTACTAAGAACGAACAGACTTTCAAGCTTAAGATTACTTGAAAATAAAAAAGCTGAGTTCTTTTATGCCGTATCTCAGAAACCCAACAAACTCTTCCCTACAGGGCATAATTCATTGTAAAATGAGTTCATTTGAGACCCTATAGCATCTAAAGCCTATGAAGTTCAAAACCAAAAAAAAAAAAAAAAGGCTAATAAACAGTGTTAGAAGTCAGGATAGCAATGACCTTTGGGAAAGAGGAGGGGTGCAGTGATTGAGACACAGGGGTTTCTGAGTTATTATCTGTGTCTATTCTTTGAACTGAGATGGTGGTTATAGGACTGTGTTCAATTTGTTTTCACTTGCTGTGCTGTGAAGTTAAAACGTGTGCATTCTTCTGAATATATGTTTGAGGGCTTTTAAACTCCTGAGACCAATGTGTAGTGTCTTTTACAACATCACTTCTCCAACTGGGTATCCAGTTCAATTCAGTTTTTTCTTCTTAGAGAGGGACAGTGAAAGAAAATCAATTTTAGTTTTTCATGTGGCCACATTGTCCTGACACTTCGTTATGTACACAATGCTGGGGTTTGAACCCACATCTTTGTGCATGCCAGGCAAGCCCTGGAATCTCTAAGCCACCGCTCCAGCTATTGATTCAGTTTGGACACCTACTTCCCAGGATTAGCAACAGACTCCACAGGTTAAGAACTCAGTCCCACAAGACTGCTCCAACTTCAGACAGCAGCTACAAGCAGTGGGTTTTCAGCTTATCCACACTTCTGTCCAATTTGGCCAAAGAGCTCCAGGTTCCCACCACCCCTTCCTTTTGGTAATTCACTAAAATGACTCGCAGAGCTCAAGAAGTGCTTTAGTATTACCAGTTTATTATTAAACACATAGCTCAGGAATGACAAGTGGAAGAGATGCATAAAGTATAGGACTGAGGCAGGGGGACACACTGCTTCCATGCCTTCTCAGGGACAGCACCCTACCAGTACTTCAATGTTCTCACCAACTCTGTTTTTTAGGGGACATCATGGAGGTTTCATTGGCAGTTGAACTCAGTCTCTGGATACTCTCCCTTCGTCAGAGGCTAGGAAGTAGAGCTGAAAGTGTTGATCCTCTGATTTTAAGATTTTGTTTTCTTCAACTAGCCATATCCTGAATCTTGATGCCTCAGCCACCAGTCATCTCACTAGCATGCAAAAACAGTCTTTTCATTCTGGAGGCTGCAAGGGTTTTAGGAGTTTGTATATCAAGAACCAGGGAAAAGACCAAATATTTTTTTATTATGTTACTTTCATGTTATAACTGAATGAAGTTTTGTAAAAACAGAAGCATTTCCGTTCTCTTTATACTTTGAACTCCAAATCCTGTACCAACTGCTTAGAGTTTTAGAAATTACTGATCTAGATGTCCAAGCCCTGGAAGGAATAAGAGGAAGGAGAGGCCAGAAGCAAGCCTAGGGAAGACTTTTATTCTGTCCAAAAGGGGACTTTCTTCTTAGCATTCCAATAATTCTGAGCAAGTTACCTCTCTTTAGAAATATAGTAAGGATAATTGTATTCTATGGTAGTGTTCTTCAGCAGCTCTGTGGGTCAGATAGTCTTTTTATTCTTGTTGCTGGTACACCTGTTGTTTATATTGATTTGGCCCCCCCTAACCACCTGTTTCTTAGTATTTCCTTAGGCAAATGTTCAGCCCTATCTGTGCAGAGTGTCTATTTATATTCTTTTTAATAATCAATTTTATTTAATTTTTCATCTGACCTTTGTTTCTCTGACACTTGTGTATATGTTACTGGGGTTCAAACCCAGGTCACTGTGCATGTCAGGCAACGGCTCCAGCCCTCTATAATAATGTTAACTATGAAACATAAAATTATGACATGAAAATGCTCTCCATATGTTAAGTATAACTTCCCGCCATGAGTTCAGTCTAGTTTCATTTTTTTAAATAGAGAAATGTATTTGTTGATCATACAAATTTTAAAATAATATATAATGTATATAGATTCTGAAAATTGGATTTACCCCCAAGAGTGCCCCAATTACCCACCTTTATCCCTCCCTTCCCAAAACATCTCTAAAAAAAAGTATTAGGTTGTGTAACATTACATGATATCTGGATTTAACACCTGATATTAGACCATTTCTCTTAATGGCCAGAGTCTAGTTCCAGCCTCCACAGATGAGTAGAGACATTCAACCCTTGGTTTTCTGGGTTATGCTGATTTCTACATTATTTCTTCCATAGCCATCCATTTACCTTCAAAGGCTGCAATATCATTGTTTCTAATTGCTGTGTAGAATTCCATGGTCTGGATCCATTCATCCGGTGAGGGACATCTGGGTTGTTTCCATGATTTAGGTATTGTAAATTGACCTGCTATGAACATAGATATTGCCGTGTCACTATAATGTGCTGATTCTAAATCCCCTGAAAAGAGACCCAGGAGTGGAATAGCAGGATCATATGGTGCTCTCATCCCTAATTTTTTGAGGATTCTCCACACTGCTTTCCAGAGGGGCTGTACCAGTCTGCAGCTCCACCAACAGTGTGTTAGTATGCCTATCTCTCCACAGCCCCTCCAGCATCTATTATTATTTTCTTCATTTTTGCCATTCTGACTGGCATGCAGTGATATCTTAATGTAGTTTTCATTTGCATTTCTCTGATTACTAGTTATTTAGAGCACTTTCTCGTGTATTCATTGGCTTGATCAATGTCTTCTGTTGAGAAGTTTCTATTTAGCTCTTTGGCCCATTTATTCATTGGGTTGTTTGAGGTTTTTGAGGATTTTGTAGATTCTGGTTATGAGTCCCCTGTCCAAGGAATCATAGTCCATGATTCTTTCCATTTCCGTAGGAAACCTCTTGACTCTTTTGATTGTTTCCTTGGCAGTGCAAAAGCTTTTTAGCTTAATGGCATCCCATCCACTGATTTTTGACTTTACTTCCTTCACTTTGGGAGACATGTTGAGAAAGTCTTTGCCTACTCCCAAATGCTGAAGTGTTGCACCTAATTTGTCTTCCATCAGTTGCAAGGTAGCTGGTTTAATTCCTTGATCCATTTTGATTTGATTCTCGTGCAAGGAGAAAGATATAGGTACAATTTCAACTTTCTGCAAGTGGCTGTCCAGTTTGACCAGCACCATTTGTTGAAGAGGCTATCTCTCCTCCATGTAATATTTTGTCCCCCTTTGTCAAAAATCAGATGTTTAAAGATTTGAGGGTTTGTTTCAGGGTCTTCTATTCTATTCCATTGGTCTTCTTTCCTATCTTGATACCAGTACCATGTTGTCTTTGTTACTACAGCTCTGTAGTATAGTTTTAAATCTGGTATGTCAAAACCACGAAAATATGGAACGCTTCACGAATTTGCATGTCATCCTTGCACAGGGGCCATGCTAATCTTCTCTGTATTGTTCCAATTTTAGTATATGTGCTGCCAAAGTGAGCACTATTTTCATTTTTTATATTGGATTGAAGGATATGGCATAAGGGTAGATCAATGGTTTTCAACCAAGGATGAATTTGCCTCCCAGCGGATGAATAGCAATGTCTGGAGATCTTTCTGATTGTTGTAATAGGGATGGAAGATGCAATTTGGCATCTAGTGGTTAGAGGCCAAGGATGTTGCCAAACATCCCACAATGCATCAGACATCCCCCCACAGCAAAGAATTATTCAGCGCAAAAGCCAGTAGTGCCATTGTTAAGAAATCCTGGAGTGAGTTAAATATAAGCTGAGGCACTAGAACTTTAAAATTCTCAAACTAGACAATCACTGAATATTAACCAGAATTAAATTCTATCATTAAATCCTATCAAATTTATTGAAAAGCATTTTATCAATATGTAAGAGTCTGTGCTTCTGCTAATATTTTAAGTCATTCATTAAATTGCTTTATAGAAATACTGAATAAAAAAAGTATACTCCTTACTTAGCTGAGGACCAGTAAGCAAGAGTGAGGTCCTTTTGGACAATTGAAAAGAGGCGGAAGGAGGATTCACTTTAGTATTTCAAAACGGTGTCTAGCTGTGCTACCTTAAAAAATAATTCTTGGGGGCCACTTTTTGTAGACAGATTACATCTAAACGCCTTATCAATTTTCACCTGTATTCAAGTGACGCAAGTACATTGAGTCAAAGGTTAAAACTATTACAAGCTTTGTGTACATGGGCAAAGCCACTCTTTTTTCCCCTTTAATAGATGTTTTCCATGGGTTTAATCATCTGAAATAATGAGGAACAAGTCTTCTGACCAGCTGAATGCAGTAATCTTCTAAATATCTGCCCTTGCCATGGAACATTTCTAAGGCTGTTGGAAAAGATGTTAAGATTTTAGAACATTCTCCATAAAGATAGCTTATTATGGTGTTTACATTTCTTTTCTGTTGGCTCCTGTGAGAAGAATGTCATCATCAGTGAGATCAATAATAAATAGTTTGCCAGCTCCTGGAGCCTGATCCCTGAATATCCACAAAGGGTGGCATTTGCTGCAAATACTGCTCTATGCATCCTTGAGCTGAATGAGGACAGCAACCTGAAGCTCAGTCCAACCCACACCACCGTATTAGCCAGAGTACTTCAATTAAAGTATTAAATTATGCATAGGCAAATTGAAATGGGAGAGTCCTGTACTGGTTTCAGCATACTTCTTTTTCTCTTACTTGTCATAGAATACTTTCCTAACTCCTGGTTGAAAGTAGTGTTTTTATATCATTTGAAAATGTTTTAAAGAACAGTCAATATCATTCTAACTCATGTTAGAATATCCACCTTTTAGGATTTTAATTGTGTTTTTTTCCTGACTTTTAATGTTGCTAGGAAGAATTCCACCTTAGAATTTCTGAATCTTAGCAGTTCCTGGATAAGCCTACGAGCGCATGAGTAACCTTAGAAGTAATGAAGCACTCTGAAATTGATGTTCATGTTCCCACTAAGGATAAACACATAACACAAGAGAGGGCTTTCTTACTTGAGGGTTTCTTAATTGATCCAGATATGCTGTAAATACCTTGTACATATCCGCTGAAATATATACTTAAGGATCAATATAATTGTCTAGATACTCATGCTTATTCAACATTTATATGAGAAATATTGATTAAACATCTGTTATACGTAGGCACATTGCTAAGCACTGGATATGAGCTATGATTAAGACTATTATCTTTGCCCTGTTAAACATTTTAGAATTTATAGGAATAGATGCCCCTGAAGTTAAAGGGAAGAAGACAGAATGCTAGATCAGCTGTGAAAAAATATGGGTACTTATCCCAGCTCCACTCTTTGCTTTGACTTCACTGAGGCTTCCTTTTCTTATCTGTAAAACAGAAACATTATTGATCTCTGGTTGATTGTGAGGATCAATCAGATGAAATGAAATGTTCTATAATATATTAAATTTAACTGTTAACAGATGTACCCATTGTTATTCTTTGTGTTCATGACCCATTAGGCTCAAGCCAAATGCCAGTATTTCTAGAAGTTTCAATGTGCAATAGAAGTGATATAACTCCTCTATTTTCCCTTCCAGGAATCTGCAGCTTATAAAGCTGTGAAAGCACTTCGATCAGTGTATGGGGTGCAATATAGATATGGACCTGCCTCCAGAACATTGTGTAAGTTTCCTGTGTACTTGTGTTAAGAATCACCTTTCTTGAACCAATATCCTGAATTGTGACTTCTCTTTAAAAAGGGGCAAGCTGTTCTGCCTGTCAAATAAGCTAAGGAAGATGGAGGAAGTTTATACTGATTAGTTTTACACAGCTTGACAGAAATCACTGTATCAACTTCAACAAATCCTAAGCAGGGAATATGCTAAGCATGGAGTAACGACTGCAAGTTGAACTGAGATCTTATGACAACAGGCAGCACCAAAATGGGCTCCTTAAGCAATTGTAACTACTGCAAGAGTGGAAATGGGCCTCACAAAAATAGTGAAATAAGCTTTCCAGATCTTCGACAGCTTCCCTTTTTTCCTTTCCTCCACCATTCTTGTTATGAAATACTATTTTTTATGTAGTATGTTCAGCTGAATTTTCCCTTAAAAGGTGATTTAAAAATATTTCCTCTTTTATATGAAACAAAAAGCACCTGGGTATATGGGAAGATCCAGAACAAAAAACCGTAAGATTCTAGTCTTAAATCTGCCAGGTGTGTCTTCCCAGCCAAGATATTTGTTAATGCTGGGCTTCAGTTTCTACACCAGTAACACAAAGAATGAGAGTTAATCTTTTCTCGTGGTCTACCAAATTCTAAAATTTAATGACTATATGACAGGTGAGAAATCATGTATAGCTGCACGTGTGTGCATACGATGGTAAGGGCACGTGCTGCAGGGATGGGTATGGATAGTGGCATCTGGTGACGCTTTGTTTTCAATCTGCCCATCATTAATATGTTGCCCCTCACTTTCTTCAGAACAAAAGCTTGATTTGTCAGGTAATATTGCTTATCAAATAAGTTTGTCCCAATAGTGACACAAGTATCAATACGTTTTCTAAACCCTTTTAGAACTGTTTTTCAATCATCACCCTGGAAAGGGAAATATAGTATCTTTTAAAAAAAAATCACATTACTAATACTGACATAATACACATACTAGCAATTTAAAAACAATTTTTTTAGAATCTTATTAACAGTTAACCTTTTCAGCTTGGAATAAAGGCACAGTCTGAGTGTTATATTTACCAAGAACAAGCTGTTACCATAGAAATGAGGCTGCCACATCACCATGATGTAACTGTTGGCACATATTGTCTCTGACTTTGCCTACTATGACTACTGTTTGTAGTTCCAATGTACTCTAACCAGAGGGACACTGAAACCACATAGCTTACTTCTGTCCTTAATGGAAGCAAAAGGAATCTGAGAAGTAGCAGTAGTAGTTGTCATCTTCATATAATGATTCCATCCTAACTTGTTCCAAGAAAAACAGCATAAAAGTAATACTATTTGAGTAAATGAATGTGTTTTGCAAAATAATAGTTTTATAGCAAGCTAGTATTTCAGGAAAAAAAAGTATACCAAGATTTTTGTATGAAACATTTCTCAACTTAGTGATTATTAAAGAGTCTTTTATACTAAAAACTACATTTATACTTAATATGTTGTAAGCACTTTCAAGTGATTTAGTATTTCATTTAATTTCTAAAACAACCTTATGCAGCAAGGATTAGCATCATTCCTTTTTTTCAAAAAGGGAGGCTGAGGCACAGAGCAGTCAGAAGGTAGGTGTGGTGGGTGGGCTATCTTTAGTGCCTGTGCCTCTACTCTGTGCTAAAAAGCTGAGTGTGTGAGGTCAAAGGAGACAGAAGGAGAGGTTTGGCAGGATGGGTTGTTAGCTATGTCAAATGCTACGGAGAGGCTGAAAGTAGGATCTCCAGGTGAAAAGAAAAAGAAAAGGAGATTAGACATGCAGTCATGGTTGCCTTTCAAGAACAAGGTTTAATAGGTGGGCAGAAGCAAGAACCAGACTGAAAGTGGTGAGGATGTAGAAATAACATAAATATAGATTTTCTTTTGAATTCTCAAAAGAAAGAAGAAAAAAATGATAAATAAGGGTATATGGCACCATCATGCGAGGAAAAGGGTCCTGGAGCATTTGGGTTGATGCAGATGCCAGAGAGAGGGAATTCACAAAAGAAAGGAAGTGCTACACAGACAAGAATAAACAGTATCAAGAAATGATCCATGACTCCCTCTGAGCTAGCAGAAAAGTCCAAGGCAGTGGAGGAGATGATGGAGCCATCTTCTAGACTATGGGGATGAGTGAGACAAGAAGACAATGGGTAGGGTTTAGTAAATGCAGGACTATGAAATAAGAGCACAGAAGAGCTCTGGGAGCAGAAAAAGACTGTGGGGATTAGGCAGCATGATCTTATAGAACATCTTTTTCAGCAAAGACTTTCTCTAGCTGCCCTATCTGGAGTGAAAGCAGGGGAACCAGGCCAGAGGCTGAACATTAGCAAAATGGAGGCAGAAAAAAGAGATGGAGGAGGCATTTTGGGGGGGTCTGGTGATAAATCTAGTGAATTGCCCAGGATTGAGGGGAGAGTCAAATGAAACCAAGAAAGGTACGGCAGATTATGTAAAGACAAAGGACAAGCTCAGTGAGCCTGGAAAAATGGAAGAGGAGGAAGAAATGAAAAGGTTTTCTGGGAACAGAATTTCAGTATTCAAGAAGCGGAGAGGAACTGGTTGAGAAGTACTTTTTTTTTTTTTTTTTAAGTCCACAGCATACGTTGTTCATTGGTGAATAAAGTGAAAGTCACGATAAACATTATTGGAATTGAGGTTTAGAAATTTGAGGTCATCATACTGGAAAAGCATTAATTCTCTGACTAGATCTTCAAAAATGATAGCAAGTATGATTTATAAGCTCCTCAAGCCAGATGCCAAAGAACTACTGTTAAATCATTCTTGTAGAAATGGTGTTTAACTGGAAGGATTCAGTATTGCTTACTAAGCAAATAATAAATATTTTTTCACACACATTATGAAAATAAATTATGCAGATGCTCTACTGAAGATAATCTTTTTTTTCTTTTTTCAACATTCAGATGTAAGCTCTGGTAGCTCAATGGATTGGGCTTACAAAAATGGAATACCCTATGCTTTTGCTTTTGAACTACGTGACACTGGGCATTTTGGATTTTTACTCCCAGAGATGCTCATCAGACCCACCTGTACAGAGACCATGCTGGCTGTGAAGAACATCACGATGCACCTGCTAAAGAAGTGTCCCTGAGAAAGCCTAAGGGTCAGGTCAACCACCAAGAGCGAGCTGATTTTGACCAAAGGTTGCTTGGCTCTGGATGGAAATTGTTTTTAAAGATAAGGGCAACCTCTGAGAGTAAATGTATCTATGGACTTTAAAAGGACTTTCTCAATGCAATTTGATACTTTCTACCAACAGAAAATGGTAAAATTTAGAGCATAGCCTAGGTTATTATTTTAAAAAAATAATCAGCTGGACATGGTGGACATCTGTAATCCCAGCTACTCAGGAGACTGAAGCAGTAGGACTGCAAGTTCAAGTCCAGCCTGAGAAACTTAGCAAGACCTATCTCAAAATAAATTTTTCTTAAAAAGGATGGGGGGTGTAGCTCAGTAGTATTGCACTTGCTTAGCAGTGTGAGACCCTGGGTTCAATCCCCAGTATTGCAAAAGAAAAAGAAAAAGCATCCATCATACCCCTTCAGAGTACATTTGATTGTAGGAAATGTTTACAAATTTCTTTGTGTCAAAAAATGTACAAATAAACTTTAAACATCATTAGTAGCCTAGATATTATGAAGACCTAATTACTTGTTTCTCATTTGAAATGGAAATTTTGGAATGGAAAGGGCTGACGGTTTTCTTAATAAGCACAATTTTTCAATACCTCAGATTATTCACCTCCTCTTCCCCTGGTATTAGTGTATCATATACCTATAAAGATGCAGCAATTTATAAGTTTACATAGCCTTCAATTTCCAGGAAGATGACAAGACTGATATCCAGACTACTGGAAATAACTAAAAGTTCTAGACAAAATATAATTTTTAAAATCGTCTTTAAAAAAAAAAATCAGACTGTAGGGGCCAGAGCAGTGGCTCAGCGGTTACTGTGCTTGCCCAGGTTCAAACCCCAGCACCCATATACACAACTAAGTTTCAGAGCAACGAAAGCCATGTGAAAAACTCAATAAAAACTGATTCTATCTTGCTATCTCTCTCTGTCCTTCTCTCTTTAATAAATAAAAAGTCAGACTATAAAGCAAGAAAATCTCAGGCCAGGCAGTAAGTGAAGATAGGAACCTAGAAAGGTAAGCAGTACATTGTTATCCTAAAAGCATGTGTCAAGCAGCTGAGTGCAGACTTTGATATTCATAGGATTTTGAGGAATGGGACCAGAGAACAAAGCCCAAATGTTCTCCACATTGGGAAGTCCAGTAGGTTCTTCTCCTATCAGAACTATGAGATCCTCATGTGTTGCATCTTCCACATCAGAAAGGCACTTCATACCTCTAATGGACCACAAGGAAAATTGGTCATTTCAAATTTGGGGAAAAGCGGAGCAGAGGGAAATCACCACTGAGAATTTGGAACCACAAGTCAGCCTTCGCACAGGTTCGTGCCCCAGATTCAGACTATGTAAATAGTCTGATAAACCTCTAGTCAATTTAATGCAGATTAATCTCAGACTGGTAATACCCACAAGCATTTGGTAAAAGCAAATGCAAATCCTCTTAAAGGATTTGTCTGACCAAGATGTATCATGAACACCACCAGGATAAGGGACTATGCCTAAAAACTTCCAGAGGGGAGAAAAAGACCCCAGACAAAGGAAGGAGGACTTGAGTACCTTGAAACTTCTCACTGCACCACCAAAAATTGAAGACAATGGAGAAATGCCTTCGTAGTTCTGAGGAAAAGCCATACAAACAGTTCTAAGCCAAAAAAGGAAAAACCTAGTGATGAAATATGAAGGTTATAAAGGCAGGATGTAGGTTAAGTGAGGCCCTCTAGGGTTTACCTTTCTCAGGAAACTCCTAGAGGATATGCTCTACCATAAAGAAGAAGTAAACCAAGAGGAAGACAGGGGATTCCAAGAACACGGATCCAAGAATACAGCATAGGAAACAATGAGGGGGAAAGTCTCAAGGCAACGGTGAAGGGTAAGGTGCCAAGTGACACCTTCATGTCACTCTTCCAGAACAACTTGTAGTAGAGGGAGAACTAAAGATTTCTGGTAAATATGAAAATACATGTGAAATGGAGAGAATACGATATGTTCAGAGAAAATTTTTATATTAGAGAAATGAGAGATGAATTCATAATAAAAGTGCAGAAAACAAACGTGTTTTTTTACCTGGTGAAAATGAGTTCTATATGAGAAGCTATGGAATCCTAGTAATGCCATGTGCCTTAGCTATAAATAATACTTCTATAGTCAAAATAATGTTAGATATAAATGCACAGGAAGGATAGGAAGAGTGAGGTGCATGTGAGAGGAAGGTATACAGGAGAGCTAAACCTTTCTCTTCCATGGAGGAAATCAACAATCTTTAAGGCTGAAAACTCAAGAAATATCTGTGTAAGCAAACTGCTTAGAAATAATAAGGTAAATACGAAATAAACTAAAAAGATTAAAATTTTTGGCCAAATGAAAGAGAATTGGGAGTAAGGAGAAAAAGAACAGAGGACTATTGTTTTAACATAAGCCTTGTCATATTATTTAACAGGCTTTACTTTTTTGATTAGGAAATACAAGTACTAAAGAGCACATTCCTTTTAAAGGAAAACAATTTTCAAAAAACAATTACTCTTTGATGTTTATAAAATATAGGTACATTTCTATAAAATAATTTCAAAATTAAATTTTGAAAACTATTAAATGAGGTTGTACGGGGAGTACCTTGCACAGAAACTATTATAAATAATCAAGAATTATTCATCTATGTTTTGCTGATCTAATTTATATTTTTTACTTTGTAGTACACCAGAGAAATACTTGCAGGAATAGATCTCAGAAAAGTTAGAATTGGTCCTGCTAAAGAACAGTATACCTGAGAATTTAAACTTCACTTCATACCATCTACTAGTAAACACTCAGAAATGGTCATGAGGTAGAGGGCTTGTACTATGCTACTTATCCGTACCAGTAGACTACGCAAAAATCAAATTGTTTACAAAAAATCAGTAGGGTTGGAAGCATATAAAGATCCCCAAGAATGGAAAGATGCTACCTCTGAAAGGACATGACAAGATGCACATCAACTGGTCTCATCTGGTGATATTCATGGATCCTTGATGCTAGGAAACTTTTCCCTTTGGCTGGGGTTATACAATAGTTTCTGCTCTGTTAGCAACTTGTGTCAGATCCTTGCTGGTATCTATCGATGACTTTCCATCAAACATCACACCTGTGACAACCAAACAAAAACCAACTTTTGGGTATTCAGAGAGGAAAAAAGTCAGAGTTTATAGATAATCCTCCAAGTTCTTTTTTCAGTATATTATTCACATCCTTCCTTATTAAACCCTATTTAATAAGATCTATGGGCAAGTTAATACCAAGAACTAAAATTTGTTTTATTTGCCCTTGCCTGTCACCTAACATAGGTGTTTAAGCGTGTTTTTTTTTTCAAAGTCAAATAAGGGCGACAGAAAAATATAGACTCTGAATAATCCACATATTTCACAGGATGTAGTTTATTTTCCATATGCAGATTTGAGATAAAATTCCTGCCTTAACCTCATGCAAATTATTTTCAATGATTACTCTCACATTTCAGTAGCACTGTATACATTTTATGGCTAAAGTTCTATAAATGGGTATTTTAATATTTATAGGATATTTTCATTTTTAATCTTTTTAGGCTAACCCACACAATGTGGCTTCATTTGTGTGATGATTCGTGTTGGAGGCACTCTGCTAGGTGCTGTGTGTGAGGAACTGAAGTGTTATGTTTATGTCAATATTGAAGAATACAAAAAGTCTTCAACTAAAAATAACAGATCTACTTTTGTAGATTCTAGCTATATTCAGTTTTAATTCTTGGCTTAGTCAGATGTATTGAGTATTTTAGTTTCTTAGGGCTACCAAATAAAGCACCACAAATTGGGTGGTTTAAAAACAACAGGAATTTATTGTCTTACCGTTCCGGAGGCCCAAAGTCCAATGTCAAGATGTCAGCAGGACAATGCTCCCTCGGAAACAGGTAGGGGTTTCTTTCCCTACCTTTCTAGTTTCCAATGGTTTGTTGCATATCTTGAGCATTCTTAACGTGCTGCTGTGTAACTCTGATTTCTGCCTGCCCATGGTGTTCTCTGAGTCTCCATCTTCACATGACCAGCTTCTTGTAAGGTCACTACTCATACAGGATCAGGGACCCACCCTTCTCCACTGTGGTATCATTCTAACTAATTACACCTGTGATAAACCTATTTCCAACCAAGGTCACAAGCTGACCATATTTCTTGAGTTTTAACACTCCCAATCAGATTTTTAATAGATAGAATAAGTTACTCTTTATAATTTACCTTCTCAAATAATAAAATTATAATTCAAATTATGATATGCTCTGAACAGGAAATTCGTTAGGTTTAGTTACAGTTGTGTACTACCTTAGCTCTCAATGATTATTTTGGACTGGTACCTCATAGAAAGTATTTGCAGTTTAAGCTATACTATAGCAAATGTAATTGGTTAAATCAGAATTCTATGCAATACTAATTAAAATGTGCTGCAGATTAAGCATAGTAATTATGCAAGCAATTGTATTTAATGAAATATTTTCATGAATCAGAATCAGAAAATTGCATAATAAACCTGAAAACAACCCTAAACACCTAATGTAGCACTAAGCACATTGCACTGAGAACTGCTAAAACATGAATAATGCACATGAAAATAAGGTAGCCTGAAGGGCCTCTATACCCAATCCTAATTAACTCCACATTTCCATCCCTACCCTATTTCTACAGTTGTGACTTCTAGGACTGTATTCTCTTGCCCTGGTGGATGCCTTGTGAGGGTCTCTGCCTTAGGAGTCCATCTTTATTTTACCAGCCCAGGATAGGTGAGGCAAGTACATGCAGTTATGCAGTACAGAGATGCTATAATCAGCCTTATAATTTAGTGATGCAGTAAACAAAGAGGCTAGCTTCATGATCTATCCACAGAACACTAAAAACTGTGTGCTCTAAAATTCAAACTGACTCAAGAATAAATGTTTCCCCAGTGAAAGATAACAGCCCCTCTAGGAAAGTAAGCTGTCATTCAAGTGTGCCCAATCTGAAGAAATAATTTGCAGCAAACAAATGATTAGAGATAGAATCATTACATGTATTCCCTAAAAGTTCACGTGTTGGGAACGTAATACCATATTCCATATGTTGATAGTGGAGGTAGGGCATTTGGAAATTAAGATTAGATGAGGTCAAAAGGGAAGGGCCCCATGTTAGCATTAATGGCTTTATAGGAGGAAGAGAAATCAGCCAGCAGGTTTGCTGTCTCAGTATGTGATGTCTTCCACCATGTTTTGATGCAACAGGAAGACTTTTGCCAGATGCCAAAAACCATGCTCTTCCAGCCTCCAAAACTGTTAAATAAACCTTTTATTCATCATAAATCACCTTGTCTGTGTTCTGTTATAGCAATAGAAAACAAGGACAGTTATTGAATTTCTTCAATAGCTGTACTTTTATCAGAGGCATGGTTTCCTGCTGTCCTAGATGGAATTCTTCAGTAATTTAGAATTGTGTTCAATATTCTAAAGGAGGGCTGGAGAGGTGGCTCAGCAGTTACGGTGCTTGCCTGGCACGCCCGAGTACACAGGTTCAAACCCCAGCACATCGCACACAACAGAAGTGTCTGAGCAATGAAAGCCACATGAAAAACTAAAAATTGATTCTGTCTCTTACTGTCCTTCTCTCTTTAAAAAAATTATTCTAAAGGAGACTATCTGATATCTGCTAAGCAGAAATTGTGTTGCTGGATGTGTTTATATTCAGCTACCTATCTCAAGCAATATCAGTCTGAAATATCATGTAAAGTTTTCATTCAGTGGAGCAACAAATGTGAATAGATGGTTTAGTGGCTTTATATCAGTGCCAACAAAATTTCATAAAAGAATGAGTATTTGAAGTGTCACTGCACCTGTCACAAGCTGTCATGGGAGATGCATAAGGGCATCCTAAAGAGGCAGTACAGAAATAAAGAATAGTGTTCAGGAATCAACTAATTGTGACAATCATTATTATTTACTCCCAAAGAAACAATTGTGCCCTGAGAACTTGAAATTGAATGAACATTCTTTTTGATTCGGAAATGTAAACAAAGTCTCTTTCTTTTAAAATAACCAAGAGGCTATTCCTTTTTATCTATTAACTTTAGCCAGGCAGCCTTCATATGTAGAAGACTGAATCGCCATCAACACTTCAACCACAGATCTTAGAACTATCTGCATGTTTAGTTAAGACCAGTTCATTATTCCAAGTAGTACTTAACTGTCAAGCTTTTAGTGCACCTGAGTTTTCCCTTCCCTGTAGGGTTAGAGATTTCTAGCTTTTCCTCTTTCAATATCTTTCCTCTGCCTCCATCTCTTGAGTGGTGCAAAGTGGAGATGAGACGTGTGGAAAACAGTGGAGAAATAAGGATTTTCCCTGGGGTTTTGGGAGGCAGAGGCATGAACACCCCAGTTGTAGGACACCTGATGGGAGTGTAAAGAAAGAGGGTTTTAAGAGCCATTGCTGAAGATCATTTATTGTTTTGTCATGTTTGAACACAAAAATTTGAAATTCTCAGGCCGTATTCTTTTAAATACATCATGGGATGAAACTTTGATTCTGGTTTTGTTCACTTGTTATGATTTCTGTATAGCTAAGCACCTTTGAATATCCTTTCCTTGTCTAAGAATATGAAGTCCTAAGAATCTTATCTTACCAAGATTGAACCCAGAAAATGTAGTTACCCAATCTCTTTTGTGCAACACAGACATGTGACTTAAGCTTCCCCAGTAACTACTGGTTCAGAAATGAGAGCTGCTATTCAATGGATATGAAGTTTCAGTTGTGCAAGACAAAATAATTCTATAGGACTACTGTACCCTATCATGCCTACAGTTAATGATATTAGACTGTGCACTTAATATGTCATTTGTTTGTTAAGGAGGGGCCACATAGGATTCATATGGCAAGAAAAAAGAAAAGTATACCACATTCCTGCTGCAGAAGATAGTGGGGGACTAGGGGTAGCAGCAGTGTCTCTTAGTGTTTGTGAGACAGTAAAGGGGGTCGTGGTTAAACTCTTCAGACCAGTTCTGCAGCCTATAGTTGGACATCATTTCTGAACTCTTAAGTTTTGATCTGGTTCTCTCATAAATGTCCACATAATAACATCCTTCTCTATTTAAGCAGCCAGCATCAATTTCTAGTACACATAATACATTTTCTAAAAACCCTTATTGGGCTGAATATGAGAATAATGAGCCAGTTTTCCATACTTACTCTAATTTTATATCCAGCCCGGACATTATTTACTGGATAATGTTACTTGCAGATTTTAATCTGTGGCTTTTAGTTCTACACCACTAAGGGGGAAAAAAATAAGGTTTTGTTTCCAAAAGATGGATGGAAAAAGCCAGAGTAGACCATGGAATAGGATGCCTTCAAAACCCTAAGTATAATTTGTTCTTGTAGAGAGCAGGCAGAATGAGATAAGAAGTATGCTGGGCTTTATATATAGAAAAGTTTCTGATTAGAAGTCCTGGATCTCCAGAGGAATCCTCCTTTAGTTTTTAATCTGTAAAATGGGAATAACAAGACCTGTGTTACAGATGTATTATGAGGATGGAACAAGGGAACACATAGAAAACAGCAGCATAGGACCTAAGCCCTACATCATCCACACCAAGCAAGGTTTTCTAAATTTTAAGAATATGTAAGGTGGCTGGAGCGGTGGCTCAGTGGTTACTGCGCTTTCCTGGCTTATACAAGTACGCAAGTTCAAACCCCAGCACCATGTATACAATGAAGTGTTGGAGCAACGAAAGCCATATAAAAAACTAAATAAAAAATTGTTTCTCTTTCTCTCTCTGTCCCTCGCTCTTTAAAAAAAAAAAAAAGAATATGTAAGAGCATAAAGTAGTTTTTTTTAACTGAATGGGGTAAAATGTTAATCTAATCAAAGTATGCTGATATTTTCATTGATTATGCATGAATGATCATTAGGATTTCACTCTGATCCACTTTTCTCACACTCAACCTACGGGAGACCTTGTTTAACTAATTAGAAAATTCATTTTCTTCCATTGACAACTGTTGATAAAGTATATCACCTTGAAAAAAAAGTGTTTCAATAAATAACTCCTCTAAAAGGAGGAGAAAATCATTTAAATATAGGTTTTAATGGGAACAAATATTTCTCTTTGGCATTCTGGAGTAATAAGTATTTTATTCTTAAAAATCTAAACTAACTGCACTAAAATAATTATTAGATACATTTACTACTCTGCAAATATGGCAAACAAGCAATCTGCCAGAGAAAAATCCATGTCCCACAAGAATTTGTACATTTATTCAATAAATGGATAACTGCTGTATAATTTATACTGTCTTCTGTCAGGGCAATCCACAAGCAAAATTGTAAAGAGAGTGAAGTTCACATCAATTTCTCTTTCCCTTCTGAATAAGCAGCATGCCCTGTCACCTTTCAATGCCCAAGATACCCCCCGACTACCATCTCTGTCCTCAGATAAAGCACCAGTATCCCACCTCCCTTCCCAGATGGCTCTCAAACAAAGATTTGTCTCTACTCTTTCTGCCAAAACTAACTTCCCAGTGTTCCCTAGATAGAAGTTCTATCACTTAACTGTCCATTAGACAGAACAGGTAGCTCAGACGCACAATGGTACAAAAGAATTCCAACCCTTTGCACAGAATGCGCCTTCTAACAGGAAGTAATTGCTTCATTGCCGCAGGAAAGATTTTCTAGTGTAGGAGGCACACCCTACACTTCAGCACATCACATGTTTATCTACCTCTTCTCCGCTGGTGCAATGATTATCCTCATTGTCTCTTGCCATTTTTCCTGCTGCTTTGGCACAGTTAGGGATGCTCAGTTTACCACTTCTCTCTGATGGCTGGGCATGTGACCTTGTACTTCATTCTTTGGGCTAGAGGTCATTTCTGGACCTGAAACCTGCCCATGGCATCAAGTCTACACATGAGAAGGCAGATATCATCTTCCCTGTTTGGTGGTAAACCAGAATCACACCCTGGGTTATGCATCCCAAAATGTTAAAATTATTGGGGCTCCTGCACACACACACACACACACACACACACACACACATGCACACAAACTTGCATATTTTTACCCATTAAGGTTTTCCTTCCATATTACCTGCCTTTTGGGGAATTGGCTACAGGGTCTAGTAAATGATATTACCATGCAGTAGAGACATGATATTGAGAAATATTAAAGATGGCTTTGATTTTTCCTCAGAAATATAAAAAGAACCAAAATGAATAAACATACTACTTTTCTTTTTTTGTCCTATTCTCAATGTAGAAGTCTGAGCAGCTGGTATCTCAGCAGATACCTAATCTAGGTAATTATTCTGAAACATGAAGGGAAAAAAAAAGAAGTCTCTGGGAACTTCATTTGCTGAAGAACTGCGCTCCAAACATTTATTCTCAAAGAATTTCAACAATGGATCTTGTGATAATAATATATGAAGTGATTTAAATTATGCTTTTTTGTATACTGAAAGTATCCCCGGGAATTTAGATATTAACATCAGACTGCAAACTACACATTATGCCTTGCTCAATAATTACTTGATGATTAGCTAATTGCTATATAATCATTTGTAAAAATTGAAGCACAGAATATTTGATTTGAATATGATTTCTTGTCCCATTAGTGGTAAAGCAGAATATAAGCTAAGTCCTTACACTTTTTAAAGAATTATTATTGAAATTTTCAAACACACAAAGGTACTATAGCATAATAAACTTCATCAAGTTGTGACAATTATTAACATTTTATTTTACCAAACTTATTTCATATTTCCCCCTCCAACTTTTTCTTGTTGCACTATTTCAAAATAAAGCATAGAAATATTGCTGCACCCATAAATACTTCAGCATATAGAATCTCTGATAAGATAGTCCTTAGACTTTACATGTATTTGTGGTAGATCAACAATTTCCAAACAGTGGCCAAAGGACGCAGACACCCAGCAAAAATTTCTAGTTAAAAAAAATTCTAGAACTCTTCTTTCATTCTTTCCCTGTATATTGCTCCCCTGTGTATTTGCCTTACTTAAAACAAAGTAATCTAATTTAAAAAAAATTTTTTTAATTAAAGAAAAAAAGCTAACCCAAGGTACCTGGTGAAATCAAGGGAAAACCTGAATAAACCCTCAAGCTTCACTTATTTTTAGTTACTTGCTTTTATCGCTTATTTTAGAGGTCATCTGGCTAGGAGTACACTCGCATTAGCTTTCCTATAGATAACACCTCTGACATATTGTTTTCAGGAACTTGGAGGTAGCTCAAACCAGTTGAAATCACTGACCCTTCACTTGGACCTACACAAGCATCCAATGGGTGACCATTTGAATTCAGAAGGCAAAAACTCTACCCTCAGAGTATACCAATGTAGCCATTTTCTCAGCATGTGCCCTGTGAAGGGTCAAGAAGATTGATTATGCATGGGCAAAGCACTGATTGCTTCACTTTTCCTTACCTCCAGGGTGGTGCTTCAGACCACCCTGCTTCTTTATCCCATCAATACCTCTAACACTATGTTTGGGGAAGCAGATTTTAGATTTGGGATTCCAACCTCAAGTTTGGCCACCTTGTGAATAAACATTCTCTTTTGCAAAAGTTGTCATTTCAAAGATTGGAAAACAGTGCAGCAAGCAAAACGGGCCTGGATCAGTAACATTGGCGTCAGACCTTCCAGGATGGCAGTGTGCATCACCCTCTTGACTGCTGCAGCATCCTGTGAGCCGAAGTTCTGCTCCATGTCCCTTGACGTGGTGGACAAGATCTCCACCATGGGGAAGGCCTTGGTGGATCAGAGACTGCTCTCCTGGACTTGCTCTACTCTGTAGAAGACTCCAAGTTATATATCTACATGACCAGCTCCAAAGTGAAGTTTGTCATGGGCATGGATTCCTCCACCACAGTCCTTCAAGACTTTTGTAGTATGTTCCAGAAACTGCTTAACTCCTACACAGCTTGATTTGCAATCCCTTCTATAATTCTGGGGACCTTATCCAGTCTAGAACCTTTGATAACATAATGGTGGCAATGATGATATAGGTCTGTTAAGCAAGAATTTTGCTGTCAAGGATTTTGCTGTCATAATCTCAAAGAGAAATATTCTGTACATAACTGTGTCAGAGATGCATATTTATCACCATTGCCTCTTCTGAATGTAATAGATGTGCTGTTGGAAGGGCAAGGCCTTGTACATGGTACCTCTCAACTAAAGGTCTTTTGAGATAAAGGGAGTGGGGCATGTACTATGGATGTTAATCCAAATCAGTAAGCCAATAAATAGGAAAAAAAACAGATCAGTAATTTTGGTGACAGAAATATAAAATGTCCACTTCAAAATTGATTTAAAACATTTTATTATTTTCCAGGTTTATGAATAACACAAGCAAGCACTTCTTTTATCTTTCTCCAAGATCACCAGGTCCCTGGAAAAGTCATGGCATAGAAACTCTATTCTAGGTACACCAAAAGTCCTGAGGTTATATGAAAGCTGTGTGTGTGCCTAATTTGTTGTAAAAATTGTGGTGGTGGCTATTAAAGTATAAATAAAATTTCTGAGTGGTTCACCCTGTTAAATATTTATTTGGTATAGAATTTAACAAATGTAAGCTGATGTTACTATTTTTGGACTTATCAAAATTTTAATTCTATTTTAACTTTAACATCGACTTTAAATTTTGCACTCATTAAAAAGCAATCCATTCACTATAGAAGCAAATAACTTACCCATAGAGTGGCCATAAAGTCTGTAAACACAGACAACTATTCATAATAAGTGATTTATCAAAGTTACATTACAATGCATGGCATGCTTGATGTGTTGTCCCTCATTAGCAATGCATAGTTTAATGTGCCAGGCAGAGCTGCACATGAACAGGATACATTAACACAGCATTTGTAACAATCACTGCACATGTAATGGTAATGCATCCCCCCAGAACAGTGATTCTCAGATGTGATCCCTGGAATTAGCAGGATCAAAAATCATGCCTAAGAATGCTAAAAATTCTAATTTGAGGGGAGCACCTGACCCAAGCCCTACTAAAATTCTAATAGTTTGGGTTTTAACAAGCTCTGTAGGTGGTTCTGATGCAAGCTAAGATTTGAGCACTACAGGCTCAGATTATTTGTGTTTCTGATTTTCACTGGAGGGGAAAAACACCTATCTTTTAAAAAATGTACCATGCTTGCCCGACATAGCAAATAAAAATATTGCTGGATACTCAATTAAATTTGAATCTCAAACCAAAAACCAAGTTTTAGCATAATTATGTCCTTTGCAATTACATCCCATGCATAGATACTCTACATATGAAAGGAATATGTATTTCTTGCATACTTTTACTAAAAAATTATTGTTGCTTATCTAATATTCAAATTTAACTTTTCATCCTGTGTCCCAATTTTTTTCTGGCATCCTTACCCCATGCCTAAGGGTGTGTTGATCTGGCCAGTACACAGCATACTCCACAGAGATACGTCATCCAACCCAATTTTAGAAATTATCATCCTTCCGGTCCTTCACCACTCTGGGTCATGTGGTGGTTTTCTTAGAGTGACCTTCCTCCCCTGTCAGGCGTATACACTAATTGGTGGTCAGCGCTAACATGGGCAAACACAGCAAAGAGTCACCTGTACTTGCAAACTTTGTGGCCACTCTGTGGGTAGAAACATTGACTGTGGGCTACTGACAAAAATCGAATAATACCAGATCTCATTTAGGTAATTTCATGAAATGTACGAACTGTTTTCTCTCTTTTCAAGAGCTTTATTTTATGCAAAGAGCTAGATTTCTAATAAGAGATAATTCGCTATGGGTAAACACATTTTTAGCCCTCAGCACAACTAAATGTAAATGGTGGGTTGTTTTCTACAACTGGCCCTTTTCTAAGTCAGAAAATTCCAACCAAAAAATTTTGATATATACATCTTTGTTGAGATAGTTAAAAATGAAAGAAATGACAGTGTAAGACTATTTGCTATCCTGCTTTTCTCTAAATATATATAAAAATAAGCATAGTATTTGAACATGTAGTCCTGTAAGTTTTGACAATCACTTAATATACTCCTACCCCCATCAAGATACAAAACACTGGGGCTGTAGCAGTGGCTCAGCGGTTATGGCGCTTGCCTAGCATGCATAAGTATGCAGTTTCAGACCCTAGCACCACATACACAATGAGGAGTTGGAGCAACAAAAGTCACATGAAAAACTAAATAAAAATTGATTGTCTGTCTCTTTCTCTCTCTTAAAAAAAAGATACAAAACATCTCCTTCACTGTAGGAAAGATACTTTTGATCCATCCTAGGCAATGCCCCATCCACAGGCAACCACTGCTATGATTTTTGTCATCATAGGAGACTTTTTGTTCATTCTAGAACTTCATGCGTATGGAATTGCTTTCATCTTTTACATATTCAAAATATTTTGCTGTATGGCAGAGAATTTAAGTCATATTTTCCCATTTCCCTTTAAAATCATATGTAAAGTCCTAAAGACAGTACCATGTCTCCCACCCTTAAAGTCAAGGGAATGTACTAGACATTTATCTGGTGTAAGGAAGAGGCATTGTACCCCGAGAAAGGGACAGGAAGAAGTAGCTGTAGGTCAGGGATCCCTGGAAAACTGACTTTGGCCCCTAAGTCAGGAAGCACTTGTGCAAGAGGACCTAGAAAGGGGCATCTCAGAGGAGCTGTGCCAGGTGGTGATTACTCCAGCATCTGGACAGGCCCCTTAGGGCAATCACTCCATCGCCCTGGAAGAACACCCAGTCTCTAGTTGACTAGCAGCTGGAATCACTCCACCCTTGACCTCAAAGGGATCCACAATGAAGACAGCTTTCTATAGTACCCCAGTACCCTTAGGGTGGGAAAGATCTCCAATATCTTTATTTCAAGGCCAGAACGGACCATAGTGATATATCTTAAAGACAGAGGAGAACAGATACCCCTGTTCCAACTAACAGAAGTTAAACATTCACCAAGTTGTTTAACATTTTAATGCGCTTCAAAGTACACACTGGAGTAGCATCTAATTATCACTTTAAAAGTCTACTGCCCAGATGGAATATAAAATTTACAATGCTAGCATTATGGAATTTCATATTATTCTCTATGGAGACAATATTTCGATGAAATTTCCTTTTACTCAAGTTCTTGGGGGATTTTTAGGGATAAAAGAACATATAAATCCAGACAGCTGTGTTACTAGTATGGGGAATTTATTAGAGAATACATAAATGTTACATCACTTGAGACAAATTTAGAAAAATACAAAGAATAAAATACATATTAAATATATCCCAAAATGTTGGTGTTCATCACCGAACTTTACTCCAAGTTGTTCTGACTTCTATAATCTAAGGCAAACTTACATGTAAATCCTACAAATACTCCAAAGTTTTCGTGTTCACCATAAGTATTGTCCATCCTTATCAAGCCGCAAGCAGCTTTACTTCCTTCGTGTTTTAGAGCTCCAGTAATGCCTCTCATTACCCATGGTACAAGCCTTCCTTTTTCATTGCTGTTGGAAGTTAGGTTCCCTGGGAGAGCAGATACTAACACAGAGCTTCAGGAATGAAGTTTATTAAGGATCAAGAGAAGGGAAGAAAGGATGGCGCTGAGGAAGAGCTGAGAGCTCTGGAGTACTGCCTGTCAAAATGTCCCCAAACAGTCCCGATTCCGGAACCTCTATATCCCTGTCTCACTGTATCTCAGTCACTAGATTCCAGCCTCCCCAGGCAAGGTCAACCAGAGTGAGGTCACCTCAAGACTTTTAGTCAACATGAAGGAACTAACACCTGTAGACTACAGACCACACACTCCAAAGCTGGACACCGAGTCCAGCTTTTGTTATTCTCTACAAGGAAAATCTGAATGGATTTCTCTCGATTCCCCAAAGGACCAAGTGCACTCTTATCACAGAGTTGGTCCATGTGTCTTAGACATTTTCCCCAGGCTCTTGCCCTAGCTGCTTCTCATTCTTCAGTGCTCAGCCTTAGAAAGTCCTTCCCTCCCTACTCCTTTACAACATTCTTCTCAGTAATTCACTTGATGCCTTGATTCCCTGCTTAATCACTGTCCATGAGAGCAGGGACAATGTCTAACTTGATTGTGCTCTATCTTCAGTATTGAGCCTTTTTCCAAGCACAAAGTAAAATTCGAGTGTAGATTTGATGAATGGATTAATTAACTTAAAATACCTAACATTTTAACTTGGGTTACCCCAGAAGTTGGCCACAAAGCAAGGATTTGAGCACAAGCATTTTACTTGAGAGGTGATTCCAGAAACACTGAGAGTAAAGTGGAGAAATGAGATAGGAAAGAAAAAGCAATCAACTCACTATCCATTGCCACTGTGGGCAACTGCTAGGGAAATCTAAGAATCAGCACTGAATGTATATTTTTAAGTTATCCACTCTAGGGCAGGCTCAAGATGGCTATAGTTAGTCTCCCTTGAGAAAGTTTCCAGTAGGCTTTGTTTTCAACATGTAGCCAAGGTCACAGACACCCTGATTTAGCATATGCACTCAAGGTCATAAACATTTGCCTGTGAGCATGTGCTCATTAATGTGACCTGTTGGCAATGTGCCTTCTTTGTCTGGCTGCATTTAAGAAAGGCAAAGGAAATAGCTGGGGTCGGGGGATCAGTAGGTAGAAACAGGACTGGAGGCTGGGGGCTGCTGCTGTCTCCAAATAAAGTGTGTCTAGTATTCCAGCTGTGCCTCACATCTTCTTCTACCTGCTGGGATCCTGGATCTGTTTCCCAGGGTCTGAGCCTCAACCCAACACCCACCCAAGAAATGAAGGACCACATATTGTGTGATGCCAATTATATGAAATGTCCAGCATAAGTCAATGCATAGATATAGAACCTAGAGACAGAGGATGGGAAAAGGATTTGGAATAACTAACAAGGATGGAGCTTCTATTGGAGGTATAGACATATTCTGAAGTTAGATAACAGCAATGAATATACAACATTATGAATGTACTAAAAATGACTGAACATGTGCTTTCATAAGATGAATTATATCTTAATAAAAAATGAAAACAAGGAACCTGGGCTATTTATATGCTAGTTCCATTCATGAGTCAAAACTGCAAGGGGCTCCGGGTATTAATTTCCATAGTATTCCCAGCCTATCCTGAGCACAGGTGGTACATGCTCCACAGACTAGTGTAAAACTTCTGGCAAAAAGATGCAGATAACAGAATTTTGCAGCCTAAAGATGTGAAGCACTGAAATGGAAAATGAGAGATGGAGATGGTGAAGCTGCCTGACTTGTTCAAAAATGAGTCATTCTGCATAGGAGGATTCCCTCAACAGCCTCCAGCTCCTAGAATTTACTATTCTCAACTTGTTCTAAAACAGATCAATATATGGGTGGTGTATCTAGGAAGCCCAGTTACCTCAAATCAAGTAGAGCTGTGGAAAGTGGGGATAGGGAGCAGCACTGCTTTCAGTAAAAAGTGAACTGGTGGAAAGCTGAACAATGACACTCTCAACCTCCACCTCAAATGTCTACCTTCTAATGCTCAGAACCTGCAAACATTTCTTTTTTTTTTTTTTTACTCACTTTAAGTTAGGTGTATATAGAGATACAATTGAGGGGGAAACATTATCAAACAATCAAGAACCAATGTATATATACTTAGTTATCCAGGGCTAATGCCAAATCATGGATGCCCAGCTTAGGTTTCCCATGTTGCTGTTTCCCCCAGAAGAACTCTTGCGCTAAATGGATATCTCATGGAGGACTGAGATCTGCTTCTGAGATGGTTCCATCATATTCCTACTCTCCAGTCTCCTAGGAGTTCTTCCTACACCCTCCCCCTTCCCCTTCCCCTCCCTACACCTCCAAGTAACCTAGGGAGCCACCCCCCTATTGTGTTAGATGGCTAAGTTAACAATAACTTCAAATTGTATGATTTGCAAACATTTCCTTTTAAGACAAAAGGAAATGTGTAGGTGTGATTAGGTTAAGAATCTTGAGCTGGGGAGACTGTTCTAGATTATCAGGGTGAGTCTGCCAAGCTGGCACATTGTGGGGAGCAATACTTGTACTGGAAGACAGCCCGCAGGGGGCCACAGACTGAGAGGCATTCACATTGAGGTCCCAGAGACGCCCTCATTGTCTATAGATACACGATTTCATTAAAAAAATTTTTATTTGTTATTTTTATTTTCTTTACTTTTTTAGCTTTTAAATTTTTTATTTTTTATTTCATTATCTTTTTAAATATTTATTCTTTAACTTATTTTTGACTTTAACATATTTTATTTTTTTATACAGATTTTTTCCTCTTTTTTCTTCTTTCT
>PVKS010025589.1:0-29689 GCA_004027875.1 Aplodontia rufa | reverse complement strand
GTGGTTCCATCCTTAATTTTTTGAGGATTCTCCACACTGCTTTCCATAATGGCTGAACCAGTTTGCAGTCCCACCAGCAGTGTAACAGTGTTCCTCTTTTCCCACAGCCCCTCCAGCATCTGTTATTGTTAGAATTTTTCATTTTTGCCACTCTAACAGGAGTGAGGTGGTATCTCATGGAAGTTTTGATTTGCATTTCTCTTATAGCTAATGATGTAGAGCATTTTCTCATATATTTATGGGCTTTCTGGACTTCCACTGAAGAGAAGTTCCTTTTGAGTTCTTTAGCCCATTTATTGATTGGATTATTTGTGAGTTTGGAGTTTAGTTTCTTTAGTGCCCTGTATATTCTGGATATTAGCCCTCTGTCCGAGGTGTAGCAGGCAAAGGTTTTCTCCCATTCTGTAGGTTCTCTCTTGATGCTCTTGACTAGATCTTTATCTGTGCAGAAACTTTTTAGTTTAATTGCATCCCATTCATTTATTCTTGATTTTACAGCTTGAGCCACGGGAGTTTTGTTAAGGAAGTAGCGGCCAATTCCTATATGGTGTAGTGATGACCCTACTTCTTTTTCTAGTAAGTTTAAAGTTGTTGGTTTAATATCCAGGTCTTTAATCCATTTTGATTTAATTTTTGTGCTGGGTGAAAGATAAGGATCCAACTTCAGTTGTCTACATATATCTGACCAGTTTGTCCAACACCATTTGTTGAACAGGCTATCTTTCTTTCAGACTATGTTTTTGCCCCCTTTATCAAATATCAAATAGTTATGGGATCTTTATTTCATTAATATGTTGGAGTATTGCATTAATTGAGTTTTAAAATTGAACCATCCTGCCAGATCTGGTGTACATTCCTGTAATCCCAGCGACTCAGTAGGCTGAGGCAGGAGGATCCCGAGTTCAAAGCCAGCCTTAGCAACTTAGTGAGGCCCTAAGTAACTTAGCAAGACTCTGTCTCAAAAGAAAAAATCAAAAAAGGCTGGGGATGTGGCTCAGTGGTTAAGTGCTCCTGGGTTCAATCCCCAGTACCAAAAAAAAAAAAAACAAAAACAAGCGGTGGCTGGAGCGGTAGCTCAGTGGTTTCGGTGTTTGCCTGGCAAGCTCGAGGACCTGGATTCAAACCCCAGCACCAAGTACACAACTGAGTGTTGGAGCAACTAAGGCCATGTGAAAAACTAAATAAAGTTGTTTCTCTCTTTAAAAAAAAAAGAGGAACCATCCATGATTCATGCCTCCCTGGAACTTTGTCATATTGTATCATCCTTTTTATTTATTACTGGATTTCAATTAATAGTATTTTGTTAAGTATTTATGCATCTATATTTATTAGGGATATTAGTCTTGTTGTCTTTTTATTTTTTGTATTGTTTTTGTCTGGTTTAATATTAGGATAATATTAGTTTTATAAAATGAATGGGGAAATATTTTTTCCTTCTTCTACTAAAAAGTATAAGAAAAGAGATTGTGTAGAATTGGTGTTATTTCAACATTAAACATTTGATAGAATTCTTCAGTGAAACTGTCTGTGCCTGGATATTTCTGTTTGGGGAATTTTAAAATTAGAATTCAATTTCCTTAATAGTTACAAAGGCTCTTCAGATTCTCTATTTCATGTTGGATAAATTGTGATGGCTTGTGTTTCTGGAGGAAATTGTTCCATTTCACTTAAGTTGTCAAATTTAGCTGTAGTAAATTGTTCACGACATTCGTTTATTATCCTTTTGATGTCTTCAGGATCTATGGTGATATCCTTGTTTCATGCCAGATATTAGAAATTTGTGTTTTCTCTTTCTTTGTCAATCTTGCTAGAAGCATGTCAGTATTATTGGTCTTCTCAATTAATTCTTTTTAGTATGTATCTTTTTCTTTTCGGTTTTCAATTTCAGGTGTTTTCTTTAGTACTTTCTTTCTGATCATTTAAGGTTTATTTGGCTTTTTTTCCTGTAGTGTCGAAGCTTAGTTTATTGACTTGAGACTTTTCCTGTTTTCTAATGTATGCTTCTAGTGCTATAAATTTTCCTCTCAGGGCTGCTTTACCTGTGTCCCACAGATCTTGAGATGTCATATTTTTATTTTAACTCAGTTAAGTGGATTGTTTTGCTCTCCTGCAAATTTCCTCTTTTTCAATGTATTATTTTTTTCTAAGTATTTGGAGATTTACTATCATATTTTCTATTATTGATTTTTAGTTTGATTCCACTGTAACAGAGAACACACTGTAAAATTTAGATTTTTTAAAAATTCGTTGAAGTCTTTTTTGGGAAAAAGGTAGAGTTTATCTGTGTTCTTGTCATCTGAAAAGAATGTGAATTCTGCTATTGTTGAGTGAAATATTCTACAAGTGTGATTTAGATACTGTTGGTAGATGATAGTGTTAGATATTTTTTATATTATTGCTAATTTTCTGTTTAGTTGTTCTATTAATTGTTGAGAGACATAGTGAAGTCTGCAACTATAATTGTGGATTTCTTTATTTATCCTTTTGGTTCTATCAATTTTGTTTTATACCCCTGCAGCTCTATTGTTTGGTGCATACATATTAAAAACTGTTATGCCTACTTGTAGATTGATCTTAAGGGACATTCTAAAATGTCGTTTCTGTCTCTGGTAATTTTCTTTGCTCCGAAGTTCTACTTTATATTATACTAATGAGCCATTTTTGGTTTTTTTGACTTACATTTGCATGATATATTTTTTATCCATTCTTTTATTTTCTATTGTATATTGCTGTATTAGAATAGTAATCCTACAATCAACTTGAGTTGTAAACAGACAGTTTACAGTTGTCCATGGTTTTTAAACCATTCTGCTGATATCTGTCATTTAGTTGTTACAGTCAAACTCCTTACATTTAATTTAATTCTTTATTCATTGGGGCTTAAGTCTGACATCTTATTCATTGCTTTCTCTTTGTTCTGTGGAGTTTTCTTTGTTTTATTTCCTTCTGTTTTCCTGCCTTCCTCTGGATTACTTGCATATATTTTAGAATTCCTTATTAATTTACCTATAATCTTTTGAAGTGTATTTCTTTGCTTAGCTTCAAAATGGTTATTCTCAATTTGAATACACACATGCACACTCACTCCCACTTAGTCTCATTACAGTAAATGAGTGCTGACATTTTAACAGTTCAAGTGAGGTGTAGAAACCTTATCTCCCTTTGAGTTTTTTTGATCTTCTATACTTATAATATATAAATATGTATTTACTTTACATATGTTTAGAGCCACACCAAATAGTGTTAGGATTTTTCCTTCAATCTTCAAATAGAATTAAGAAAACTTAAGATGAGAAGAAATGTATATTATATTTACCTTTTTTAAGAAAAACCACATTATTATGGTTTGGTAATGTCCTCCAAAAAGCTTACCTGATGAAAGCTTGTTCCACAATGCAGCAACTTCCAGTGGTGGAGCTTTAGAAAGTGAATGGATTGTGAGGGTTCTAACCTCATCAGTGCATTAGTCCTCTTGAAGGATTCATAATTTGAATGGACTATAGTGAGGTAGGACCTGGTTGGAGCAAGTACCTGGAGATGTGCCCAGGAAGGGTTTATCTTGTCCCTTCCCCTTTCCTTCCTTTCTCCCTGCTTTCTGGCAGCCATGAGTTGAACGATTTTCCTCTGTCCCATCCTTTTGCCATGATGTTCTGCTTCATCTCAGATCCAAAGCAAAGGATCCAGCCAACCGTGGATTGAAGCCTCTGAAACTGTGTACCTAAGTTAGCCTTTTCTCTTTTACGTTTTCCCAATTTTGGTTGCAGTGATGAAAAGCTAACTAACACACATATTCTTTCCACCTTTGTGATATTCTAATTATTCTTTAATAATTTCCTTTCTAGGGCAACCATAGATATGTAGGGGGGAGGAGTAGGTGAGGGACGGCAGAGACAGGGAGAACAGGGAGGGATCTAGAGAGATGATCAACAATGTAGTATACTCTTACTCCTCCCCCTCAAGAATCCATTTAATACTTATGCAGTCATTCTGGAAAATTCACAATCTAAGCCTTTATGTTGTTTATAGGGGTGAAATACACAAGATTCAAGAGACTGGGGTATGGGTGATGTGGGGGTAATTCTGGTCTAAGAATATATGCATATCATATTGTTATTTTATATGCATTTATGATTATACAATAACTCAACTCCTTAATAAAAAATTTAAAAAAACCCAAAATGACATAGAGAGGCTAAAAAAATAATTTCCCTTCTATTCAGAGAACTTTCTTTAACTGTTTTCTAGAGTAGGCCTGCTGGTAACAAATTCCCTTAGGTTTTATTTATGTGAGGCTGACTTTATTTTCCCATCATTCCTGGGGGATTATTTTCTTTGGATATGAGAGCATGGATGACATTTCTTTTCCTGAAGAGTGTTGAAAACATTGACACTTCCTTGTGGAAAGTGTTGTTTCACTTTCTTGTGGTCTTCATGGTTCTGATGACAAATATGCTGCTATTTGTATTGTTGTTTCTATGTAAATAATGTGTTATCTCTTTCTAAGAGCTTTCAAGATTTTTTCTTTACTTTTCAGATGTTTGACCCTGGTATGTCTTGATATAGATTTCTTTGGGTTTTTCCTGTTCATTTGACTTCTTAAATCTGTAAGTTTATGTCTTTTGCCAAATTTGAGAAGTTTAAAGCTATTTCTTGAAGTACTTTTCCAATCTTATCCTTGTTTTTCTTTTCTTCCAGGACTCTGATTTCATGAGTTTTAGTGTTCTTTTTCTCTCTTTTTTAAAAAAAGTAATCAATCCCATTGTTCATTTAAAAATTTTAGCCTGTTTTGTCTGAAATTTTTAAGATGGATAATTTCTACTTTTATATGTTTCAGTTTACTGATTCTGTCTTCTATCCCCTCCATCCACTGAACTTTGTATTCAGTTATTACTTTTTCAGTCATAAGATTTCCATTCATTTTTTTCTTTATATCTTGTATTTTTTTTGCTGAGATTTTCTACTTTTATTTGTTCCAAACATATTTGCAGCTGCTTGTTGAGGCATTTTTATAATTGCTTAAATATCAGTGTCAAATTGTTCTTAAGCTATCCATCATTGCAGCCTTGAAATCCATTGAATTTTTCTTTTTTTTTTTCATTCAGTTTGAGTTATTCCTGATTTTTTATATTAAATAATGATTTTCACTAAAAATGCAAACACTTTGGGGTATTATTTTTTGATTCTATGGATCCTTTTTGCACCTTCTGTTTTATTGGAGTTCTGCTAGTACCACTCTATGGAGGGATTTGTGGTCTCATTATTGCGACTTAAAGGGAGAGTCTAGGTTCTCCTCTGGTTTCCAGCCAAAACCTGAGGTGGTTGGTTCCGTGTTACGGCTGGGCACATGTAGGACTTCGGGCCCCCCAGTGAGGCTGCTGCAGATCCCTTCCTGGCTGAGTGATGGGAATGCATCTGCTTCTGTGGTGGGATGTGTGCGTGTGTGTGTATTGGCAACCTCATTATTGCTGGGTGTGATAAAAGTTCTGATGATGGATGAGGTCTTTTCTGATGTCACTTGTGGTGACATCACAACCCCTTGGTGGAAGGGGTTGAGGAAGGACCTTGTTTCAGCATGATGAAGGTGGGAAGTCTAGGGTCTCTTCTTGGACTTTGTGGGTGTGGATGAGGGTGGAACCACACTTTTCCTGCTCTATTTGGCTGAAGGTAGTATTGTCTAAAAGTCTTCTGTCTTAGTAGGTTATTTCTTTCCTTACCAAGTCTTCAAGTGTAGGATATCTGAGGCAGAAAGAACTCTCAGCAACCTCATCACTGTGCCATTGCATGGGTTCTTAGGCCCTTAGCTTATCTGATTTTGATTCTCCACTGTTCAGACTCTTTTCACATCCATTTTCTGTATGTTTGGGGTTTCTAGTTGTGCTTAGTGAGTAGGACAGAATGGAATATGTGTACTCCATATCTCTAGAAGCAGAAGTCTTCTCTCTGGCTTGCTATCAACTATGAAAGCCCTTCACTGAGCCTGTGTTCCTCCCAGCAGTTTCTAATTTGTCCTGGAGAAGCTGTCATTGCCTCACAGCTGGAATCTGCATTCTCTCTGGGACATGTCCACTGTTCTTTAAGTAGAGAGACACAAAATTAGTCAAAGTGCAGTTGTTCATTTTTCAAACATGTTTAATGATAGAATTCATTTGCCTGCTGAACAAGTAAATCTGGATTCTAAGAAAGTATTTAAGGGATCTCAAGTGGAGGGTGTTTATTTGGTTCTGAATTAACAATTGTGATCTCTCTCTCTCTTTTCCTTTTTATTTGCCTTTTATTCCATTGTTGTCTTTTAATTAAACAATTCCTTCACAGGATGTTGTTCTTTCATTGAGAATTATTAAAGATGTAAGCCTTCCTTTATCAAACTGTGGGCTGTGTAATTGTGTACACTTTACATTTGGCTCTGGGGAAATTTAAGAATTGCGGGAGGGAAGGTGTTTCATTAATTGCTTGAGGAAGATTGTGGCTTTAAATGGAGACAAAGCCACAGAAACATTTGTGGGACTGGAACGGTCCATAGTTGTTGTTGAGGACAGAGGCAGTCAGTGTAGGGGCCTATGCAGACAGTCCCTCCTGCTGTGCTGACCACAGGATGGATGTGCCCAGCATAAACTGATGGAGGGAGGAGGAGCTAGCCTCCACAGGCGCACCATCCTGAGTGTGAAAACTTGGGAAGTCTTTTCACAGCCACTTGTCAGTTGTCCTGAGGGTTGGAGGGTAGGGAGACAGGTTGAGAGTGTCCTGGGAGAGTAGGGACTGTCTCCCTTGTGCTGTCTGGGCGGACTCCTTACCCCTTTGATGCTGGGAGGCTGTGTGAGCAGGGATCCGGGAAGGGTCAGCCCTCAGCTCCCCTGCTGTTAATGTACAAATTAGTTGGTTGTGCTTAGGAAGTAATTAGGAAGTGGCCAGGAAAGGAAAATGGAGTAAAAGCTGACCTGGCCTCTGTCCAGTCAGGAGTTCAGTCTGAAGGGAAAGCAGGAAATTCACACATGCACAAAGACAGCTCCAGACTCACATGCTGACTCCACCAAATCCTGACCCCCTTTCAGATCCACATGTCCACTCATTGCCATATGCAGACACACTGACCTATCACACACAGACACATAGATCCTACGCACATGTGCTCCCCAGATAGACAGACTCACACATGCACACCTGCACACACAGACTCCATCTTCCAGTGCAGAGATGACCATAGTAGGGAAGATGGAGGAGGCTCAGACAGGAAGTGTGTACAGCCATTGAGAAGAAATCAGAAGCCTGTTTTAGTTCCAGGACCCATTCCCTCTTCCATGTAAGTAAATTCAGGTTTTTTTAAACTCCAAACTGTGACTAATTTCATGTCCAAAGGCTCAGGTATGTTCATTTCCCCTGATCCTTTATAAAGTAAAGAAACTTAAAGTACATTCATACCAGGCATAGCTCATGAGTTTGCAGTTAGTTCAGCAAACTGTTACTGGTGTTCAATTATAGGGCCTGTGGAATTTTCTGGGCACAAAATATGGGAAAGAATGGGTTCCTTCTCTGCCAAGAAATCCTGGATCTGTGGGGTGGAGCCTTATCAGGAGCCAACTGGGCTCACTTTCTTTATCTATAAAGGTGGGTACAGTAATCCCTATTTCAAATTGGCTTCCTCATACGTCCAATGAGGCAATGGATATAAAAATGCTTGGCAACTGGCACATTCACTTGTTCTCCTATTTTATGAGTATTTTTGACTTCTGTGTAGCTTGTGCTGAATTTGAGTTTTGGACCAAAAAGGAGAGATAAGAACCCCAACCTCATGAGAAGGAAAGATAGCAAACAATCAAGCAAGCAGAGAAATGAAATTTGGAGGGTGGTGAGTTCTGTGGAGGGAAGGAGCAGAGGATGTGATAGAGAATAGTGTGTGGTCAGGGAGGGCATTTTGAAAGTGGAGACATTTTAGCTGAGGCTTGAAGTATGAGCACAAGCCAGTCTTGAGGAGTCAGGGACAGTATTTTTGGTGAAAAGAATAATAAGTACAAAGGCTCTAAGGCTTCAAAGACCTTGAATAGCTTGAGCAACAGAAGGAAGCCCAGAGGGGCTGGGATGTGGAGAGCAGGAGAGAAAGTGGCTGAGGCAAGGTCAGGATGTGGGGCAGTACCCTGCCTGGGGACACTGAAGGCAGCCAGGAAGAGCTTGGGTTCTGCTCTCAGGGACCTAGTGCACAATGAGCCTCAGGACTGCCCCCATTCCCCAGCCTGTGCCTGGCCTGAAGACACAAAACGACCAGCGGAGGGCTACTGTCTGCTATCTGGAAGTGCTGCATACCTCTAGGACTCCCAGGCACATGTCCCCAGTGCTTCTTCCATCCCATCTCCTCCCTCACTGTTCTGTGGGTATCTGGAGTCATGCACTGTGAGTACTCTATGCTTGTTCCCTTGGCCTTGCCAGGGTCTGACCACAGGAAGCACTTGGGACATCTTTCTGAAATGAATGCCCAGCGCTCAGACCCAGGGTGGTGTCTGACAGCAAAGACTCCAGATTCAGGGAGAGGAGCCTGCCCCTTCCCATGGGCTGCTGGCTAAGGATACCTGGGAGCATTTCGTGGGTGTTGGTATAACACGAGAAAGTGACCTAATGATGCTGCAGGGTCTAACGGATGGAAACACAGAAGCACAACTTTGTAGGAGCTGGATTAGAGTTTGGTCTATGCTATAGAAGGTATTCAGGTAGACAGCTGCACACAAGATTTGTGTTGAGAGGAGGTCACTGGTGGTGCTGGCCAAGGTGACCTGATTCCTAAAGCTAATGATGGCAGATTTATCATTCTTTTTCCCAGGGATGAAGATAATGACATAACTTATATTCCTTGTGATTTAGTGACAGCTCCTTCATTTCTCAGAATGGCCAAGAGACTTGGATCTGAAGGGACAATTGCTTTTTACTACCACTTGAAAAAGTAATATATGTTTAGCTGTTCTTATCATCTGGAGCAACGTCTGCATCAGAAACAAGATTTAAGGAGCATACTCCTTCATAATAAATGTCTCATGAGTGTGAGGGAGGGGAGAACTGGCTGCAGTTGAGCACCTACTGTGCAGTTGCACTGTGCAAACCCACTGTGAACTTTAGGTATTTGTTTTTTTGGTGCACTTCTATCTAACTGCATCTGCACAACAGCATGCACATTGGAAGTGCATCACACTGGACTCGCACAGGTGGAAAAAGCATCACAGAGCACACTCAGGAACCAGTCCTCCTTGCTGGTCTCCACTCCCCAAGGCATCTCCTATGCCCTTATGAGGGAGGGCAGCTCCCAAAAATGATGCTTTAGAAATGACTGTGCTTGCAAATATACTGTTCAAGGGAAGAGGGAAATGCTATTTTCAATTCCAAGTTCAGATAAGAGCTGGGCCAGGTGACATTTGGGTCCACTAACATCATCTGTTCATTTGGTCATTCCACAAACTTTACTGAGCTCCTACTATACGTCTAACTTTGTGCCAGTTGTAATGTCAAGATGAATAATGTGAAAACCTTCATCTTCCAGAAACTCCTGCTCTAGTGGAGGGGAAAGGCAGACAAGTCCTAATACACTAACATAAATGCAGATATAGAAATGGGAATCCAGACTGTGAGTCCATTGACTGCTTTTATTAACTCCCCCTGGACACGTGAGGAAGGCAATGCAGAGGCGGCAACATTGGAGCCTGGGTTTTAGCAAAGAAAGAGGGAAGGGCATGTGGGTGCAGGGGACAGTGTGCACATGTACAGAGCTCTGGTTTGGGGAGTACTGGATGAAGGAACAGCAGGGTAGGAGGAGAATGGGGAGCTGCAATCAGGGAAATAGGTAGGACCTGGTCAGCTAATATGTTCCTGTGTGTTATGCGAAGGTGCCCGGGCTTCATCCTGTAGGCAACTGGACACCAGCATAAATGGAGAAAAGGGACAGTGGACCTCTTGGATAAATTCCTTTTGGCAGTAATGTTGAGGAGGGGTTGGAGTCTGGGGACCACTTAGAAGCTATCACAGTGGCTCAGGTGGAAATGATGAGGACAGGGCAAAAGAAAGGAGAGGCCCTGATGAAGCATGCTTGCCTAGGGCAACCTTGAGCCTGGCTAAATCCACTTCCCCTCTGCTCTACATCTGGAAACTTGAATGTGGTTGGATAAGAACACTCAACATGGATGAAATGGTCTCTGGGAAATCCTGGATGGGCACTGCAAATGAGTCTTTTGTGCTACCTAGGGATCCCACTACATTCCCCTGTGTCATGTTGTTTGTGTCACATGTTCCCTCTCCTCAAACCTCCAAAATATCTTCAGTACTTGTGTGTGTGTGTGTGTGTGTACACATATATATGTGTGCTTTTAAATAATCAAATTGTTAAGCTTTATTTTTTTTTAAAGAGAGAGGAGACAGTGAGAGAGAATCAATTTTTATTTAGTTTTTCATGTGGCTTTTGTTGCTCAGACACTGTTGTGTACATGGTGCTGGGGTTTGAACTTGTGTATTCACGCATGCCAGGCAAATGCCACTTGGCTCCAGTGGTGGCTGGAGCCACCACTCCAGCCCCTAAGCTTCACTTTTTGGAGCAGTTTTAGGTTTTAGCTTTATGAGAAGTTGAGCAGCAAAAAGTACAGAGAGATTTTTATACCCCCCTTGTTCTTCCCCTCAATTTCCGCTATTGTTTTTTAAAGAGAGGGAGAGGGAGAGGGAGAGGGAATGAGAGAACCAATTTTATTTATTGATTTTTTTCATCTGGCATTTGTTTCTCCAACACTTGGTTGTGTGTGTGATACTGGGATTTGAACTGGATCCTCACGCATGCCAGGCAAGCGCTCCAACTGCCGAGCTACTGCTTTAGCACCTCCCCTATTCTTAATATCTTGCTTCAATGTGGTACATTTGCTTTAATTCATTGGCCAATATTAAGACCTTATTGTTAAGAAAAGTGCATGGCTTATATGAGGGTTCACTCTTATATCTTACATTCCATGGGTTTGGACAAATATGTAATGGCATGTGTCTCCTTCATAGTGTCAGATTCCTATTTGTTCCTTCTCCCTCTTAACCCCTACCAACTACTGATTTACTATTTGTGCAGTTTTTCCCTTTCTAAGGTTCCATATATCAGTAATCATATAGTTTATGGCCTTCTTCAGGTTGGCTTCTTTCATCAGCAATAATACTGAAGGTTTCCATGTGTTTTCATGGCGTGATAGTTTTTTTTTTTAGCACTGAATTCTATTCCATTGTCTAAATGTACCACAGTTTACGTGCCTACCTATCAAAGAACATAGAACATTTGGGCAGCTTCCAAGTGTTGGCGATTATGAGTGGAGCTGATGTAAACATAAATACCTTGCTTTTTAAATTGCTGAGGAAATAGGAACAATGAGGACAGAGCTGATCTATGCATACACTGTGCATCCACCGGCTCCCTTCATCGGTAGCTACAAGCCTTGTCTGCTATTCTGATGCTCTGCATAAACGTTTTTGTGTGCATCATCTAAAGGCAGCCCCCCTCCCCTTTTTTTTGGATACTGAAAGCCATTCCCTGTCTCCTCTTCAAGGGTAGATCTCTTGTATTATTAAATTCTCATTTTCAAATGGATCATACCTGACAGCTCTGGAACATGCTGTAGTACCTCTCATTTTTGCATGATCCTTCCTTAACCCACTTTTCCCCCTGCAGCCCATTTCTTTGCTCACCTTTAAGCAACACTCTTCAAAGTGGTTATCTGAAGTTACTCTTTCCACTTCATCACTTCCTGTTCTCTCATAAAGTCCCTCTGGTCCTCACTCTAAGACTTTCCCCTATCAGTGGGCTCTGCCTACATCTGTATCCCTGTGCCTGAGGCCTTTTTTATAATCTAAAGGTCACACTCTGCTTGCACTCAAAGAAGGCTGGAAGTACTGGTGAACTGCACACATGGGAACATCCCCCAAAGACAGATTGGAGTTGGTGTATAGATATCCTGTCTCCTTTCCCCTGGTGGCATAATTCAGAGACTCAGGCACTGTGTTATTTCTCCACAGAAAGAAGTTCCAGTCATATGTTTGGAAACTTCCTAATAACATCTCTCATTGTCTGCCTTCTCTTTCTGGATCACTTACTTACTCCCTACCAGTTAGTTCTTTCTGGGCCTCATAAATGAAAGCTTTGCATTTGAGTCCTAGTCTCAGAGTTTTTTCTGGGACTCCAAACCCGTGCACCCCCCAATAAGGAAGATGCCCACTATCCTATGGACACTGCTACTGTGTGGTCATCAGTGACCTCCATGGGATCAAACCCAGGGGTCATGACCTGGGCTTTATCTTATTCTGTTCTTCTACAGCTTTGGTTCTATTGGTTGCCTTCTCACACTTGGACTTTGGGACACTGTTATCTTTTGGGATTCCTTATATTTTATTATCTGATTCTTTCATATTCCTTTGCTGCTGTTTCTCTTCTTCCTACTTCCTATCCACCGCATCCACTGCCAGGGAGATAAGCCGAAGTCTACAGGAAGGAAATATCACTGACTTCAAGCAGAGTGGGAGTTCATTCTCTATTACTGTTATGTCAAGGGAGTAGGTGATCCTGTTTATAAAGTGTCAGTTGATTTGTACCCATTACCTCATTGGATCCTGACAGCCACCTACAATGGATGTGCTTTTTATCCCTCTGTTCAGAGGAGCATAGAGAAGCTTGGAGGGGATGAACAACCTGGTCAAGGGCATCTAGAAAGGGCACTGGGACTCAGACCCTGGGCTGTCCCATTCTTTCTTCCTTTTGGAGCTATTGCTCAAGACTGCTAGAAACCAATGGACCCTGGTCACTTTTCTCCCACACTTCCTTCTAAGCCACTGCCCCAAGCCTTTGATTTGGTTAAGCCATGGAAACCTGGAGAAAACTGAATGAGGAGGACTCAAGATGGCAGATTGGGGGGAAGACTGAATTTCCAGGTGCTCCGTGTCTCTGAGAAAATCAAATTATTAAATCTTCAATCGTGTGGAGTCTCAGTGACTCTTAGGCAGGTCTTGTCCCCACTAGCCTGGAGGAGGCCAACTTCAGAACTGTGTTCAGGGGATGATCAGCCCCCACCCAGGCTGTTTGCTGAAACAGACTGAATCATTTATTAGGCCACTCTAGATGGCCACTTGGTAGTTGCCTGCAGTGGTTGTGGTTGATAATGGGTCTTCCTGGAAGGGAAGGACATGTCTGCACTCACTTTCTGAAAGGCCGCAGCAGAGGCACCAAGTACAAAGGGAAGTCCCTTCATGCCATGAGAAAAGGATGAGTAGCTCCTGGTCTGTTGCCCAGCTTTCTGGTGCTACAGTACTGTCTGGAGCTACTCCACTCTATTGGGGTCTCCATTGTGTCTGTTGAACCTCACTGGGACATTTCCTGAGTCTGTGTAGAGCCTGATGCAGGGCCTGGCCCAGGGAGGCTACCGACCACATTTGATAAACAAGGAGTTCCTTACTGGTTCTTCTCATTGTCACTGAAGATGAACATGGTGCTAGGGGCTTAGCTACAAGGCCATGTGGCTGGGCTCCATGGAGACAGCAGGGGTTGGATGCATTCTTGCCTCTCCTGAACTGTCCTGTGTGGCTCCTTTTGCCCAGCTGATCCTGGTTCCTGAGTTTGGATGGGACTTTGTGAATAGTGCAAAGGGACGGTATTGAAGGCAGGGCCACATGCTCCCACAGTGTTCCCATGCTTCATCTTTATTCAGGGGTGTTTTCATTACTTTGTGTTGGTGTGACCAAAACATCCAACAAAAACTCCTTCAAGGAGGAGAAGTTTATTTTGAGCACATGGTTTCAGAGGTTCAGTCTATGGTTAGATGACTCCATAGCTCTGGACTTAAGGTGAAGCATAGCATCATGGCAGAAGGGTGAGACAGAGGAAAGCAGTTCAGGACATGACAGCCAGGAAGCAAAGAGCATACTCTGCTCATCAGAGACAAAATATAAACCCCAAAGGCACACCTCCAGTGACCTACTTCCTCCAGCCATAGGCTACCTACCTATAGTTACAACCCATTTAACCCATATCAGTGTAATCAACTCACTGATTAGATTACAGCTCTCCTAAACTCATCATTTCACCTCTGAACATTCTTGAGCTTTTGGGGACACCTCATATCCAAGGTATAACAAGGGGAGGCAGAAGACATGAGGCAAGGCTTTCAAAAACACACAGGCATTTAAGAATGAAGGTATGAGCCCCTGATTTGAGAGAGAGAGAGAGAGAGAGAGAGAGAAAGAAAGAAAGAAAGAAAGAGTGTACTGGAGGGTGAGAGGGAAGCAGAGCAAGGGGGTAGTATCTGAAGTAGTTACTACAGGCACAAGACAAGTTCCTTCCTTCCCCTATCTGTGCCCAGGCAGCCAACTGCTGACGGTCCACAAGAGAACATTTCCAATTTACAGATTTTACACTTTGGGGTCTTTGCAGAGAAGAAGCAGCTGTGCATTTTAGCAGGAAAATAGAAGGAGGCAAAATGCTCAGGCAGGAATGGATCGATTATGTTGCCTATTAAAATTGTTTCGGAGCTTTGCTAAGCATGTCCTTAGAGTTGTTACTGTCTCCTGGCCTTTGGGAAAGATAAGCTATGTTATTATGGCCCTTTTATAGCTATGGAGTTGAAAATCAATCCCTTGGCATTTCTTTGGAGATGGCCTATGGGTGCTCAGGGACAGGGGAGAGATGAGTGCTGACCCTGTTTTGCTGAATTCCTCTGTAGTCCCACAACTGGGGATTCCTTGAGCATTTAAGTAGCCAGGCTCAATGTTGGCTCCTGTGAACCTCTTGGGCAGCCTCAAAGGAACCTTCCAACTTGAGAGCCAAGTGATTCATTGTCCTTGTCCCTTATGTCACTTGGTGTTCATGGCCTGGTTCATACACAGGTGTGTGGTTCTGAGGTTGAGGTTTTTCTCATGCCAGGTTTGTCTGCTTTTTATCTGTTCATTCACTGGCCTCACATCCTGACATCTATCTCCCAATGTATCTTCTCAGGGGGCTGCAAGGACTTCCTAATCTATAGGTGAGGTGGCTCAGCCAGTGGTCACATCAGGGTGGGAAAGACTCCCCTACACAACCACACCATCCAGTATGTTTTAACGGATGTCTGCACAGATGGGGACAGAAAATAGACAACATGGCTCTGTCTGCAGGGAGCAGGAATGCCTTATGGAAGAGGAGCTAGGTTACAGGTTTAGCTTGAAGAGAGCCTGAGAGGGGAAGGCATCTCAGGGAGGAGGAATGGGCTGGGCAAAGGCAGAGTGTCTAGAATCATGGGATTAGTTTTTACAGAACAGTTGGTGGTGACCCATGAGGAAAGGCGTTGGAAACTGGTGTAGAGTTGAGTCTTATTCTTCAGGCAATTTGGAGTGAGGAGGAAGGGTCAATGAAAGGCCACTGAGTAGGGAATGCTAAGATTGGATCTGCACATCGGTTTTAGAGGAGGGATTGGAGGAGGCTAGCCTGCAGGTCAGGAGGGCAGTGAGGAGGTTGGCACAGGATATGGGTGAGTGAGGAGGAGGGGGCCGATGGAGCTGCCATGGTATGAATGTTTTTGTTTTCCTCCAATTTTTATACTGAAGCACAATCCCAAATGTGACAGTATTAAGAGGTGGAGCCATAGGAGGTGGCTCACAAATGAGATGAGTTCCCCTACAAAAGAGACCCTGGAGAGATTCCCTTGCTCATCCTACCACAGAGGTCCTACTTTGAGAGGACAGAGCTAGAAGATGTCATCTGTGAACCAGGAAGCTAAATCTCACGAGATGCTAAATCTGTCAGTGTTTTGATCTTGGATTTCAAGCCTCCAGACTGTGAGAAATCAGTTTCTCTTGTTCGTCCACCTAGTCTATGGTCTCTTGTTATAAAGCCCAAATGTGCTAGAACAATTTGGACACTGTCCTCATTAGAGGTGAGATCTGGGAGAAATTTTATTCCTCTCTAGCAGCCCCCCAATTTTTAATTCCCCAGATGTGACAGCTAATTGTGTTTCAATCTAGTAGATAATCATGCCTAGATATGTGGCTAAGAATTTTTCGGGATGCTCCTGTGAGGGTGTTCATAGTAGATGAACTTTGAGTAGAGCAGATTGCCCTCAATAAAGTGGATGGATCTCATCCAGTCAGTTGAAGGCCTGGATAAAGCAAATGCTGTCTTTTCCTAGATAGTGGAAAGCTTAAAACCAATTAGTCAATCTGTCTGCTGACCTACCTACCTATCTACCTACAGTTCTTGTTGACTCTACTTCTCTGGAGAACCCTGACTAATATACCAGGTTTGGGCAGTTTGTTGCTGAGAGCAACTGCCACTGAGCCTCAGGGGTCTCAGATCACTGGCCTGAACTCCAGTGATTCTTGGCTGACTTCCACAATTTTTGCCCTATTTCCATACCACCTGTTAGTTACTATGTTTCTTTAAGTCAATTCCCTTCTTATATATTACCTCATCTCCAGCAATAATTTCTGTGAAATCATGGATTGGATATGCTAGCAGTGAATATTTTTCTCAATTAGTATTAATTAAAGTAAATATATAGCTATTAAAAGTGTTTTTCCACGTACCATCCAATGTCATCCCTCATACAACTTGCCGTGGCCAATAACACATTAAAAATAGCTAGCCCTTCCCCTGGAACTAGGCACCATTTAATTTTTTTTCTTTACACATATTTTATTAGTGCATTATAGTTTTATGTAGTGGTAGAATTTGCACATGCACACAATATAACAATATAGTTTGGCCAATATCACTCTCTACAACTTTTTCCCTCCCTTCCTCTCACCTCCTGGTCTCCTGGTTTCTTTCCTTCTTTCTTTCTCTGTCTCTCTTTTTTATTGGCACATTATAGTGTTTTTTTTTTAAGAGAGAAGGAGAGAGAGAGAGAGAGAGAGAGAATCAATTTTTATTGAGTTTTTCACATGATTTCATTGCTGTGAAACTTAGTTGTGTACCTGGGTGCTGGGGTTTGAACCTGTGTACTTGCACATGATGGGCAAGCGCCATAACCGCTGAGCCACTGCTCCAGCCCAGCACATTATAGTTTTGTAAGCCTTTCTTCCTTACTTCCTGCTTTCCTTCAAAACTTTATTGGAGGGGCTAGAGTGGTGGCTCAGTGGTAGAGTGCTTGCCTGGCATGCAGAGTACCTGGGTTCAAACCCCAGCACCATGCACACAATTGAATATCTGAAAAACAAAAGCCAGATGAAAAATTGAAGTTGATTCTCTCTCTCTCTCTCTTTCTCTCTCACTTCATCTCTTCCTCTCTTTCTTAAAAAAACAAAAAACCAAAAAACAAACTTTATTGGATACTTACTAGGCGCCAGGCCTGGGGCAGGAGCTGGGGATACTAACAGGAGTTGTGACAGGCAGGGAAGGCTGGGGCAGAGGTAGCTGCAGGCCTGTTTCCATTGCCTAATGGGGTCCTTCACCTCATTTCTCTGACATTTCACACATGCCCAGCCGACTCCACTGGGTGTTGTCTTTTCCTTCTTTGTGATCAGAGGGGTCTACTGTGTTTTCTCTGCAGAACTTCACATGGTTGCTTCCTCTTTGGGGCTTCTGCTCTCAAACAAGCTCTCCACATTGCTGGGATTGTGGAGGCTATAAATGGTGCTGGGCTTGGAGAGGAACTTGGGGGAACCTTGCAATGGCTGTGTGTTCTTTGCCTAGGGATGCTGTAACACAGCAGGGTTATAAATGGGGGAGCATACACAGCAGACATTTAGTGTTCTCAGTTTGCAGATTGGAAGTCCAAAGTGTTGCAGGGTTGCTTCCTTTTGAGGGCTGGAAGGGGAGTCTTTCTGTTCCTCTCCACTTGCCTCTGATGGTTTGCTTCAACCTTGGGCCTTCTTTGGCTCGTGGAAGCAGTACCCTGACCTCTGGCTTCTTCACATGGTGTTCTCTCTGGGTCTGTCTCCAGATTTTCACTTCTTAGAAGTGATGCTAGTTTGGTGGAAGTTGAGTTTGTGTCCCCCAGAAACGAAGAATGAAACCGAGGGACACCAAAGCAAGCATGGTAGACAGACTTTATTTTAAGAAAATAATAGAAAGCAAAGTATAGGGAAAAGAGCAGATTTTCTCCAGAGTGGGAGAAGAAGACTTTTTTATAGGATGTTCTGTCTTCAATTGGTCATCCTCCCCCTTCCCCCAAACTTAGGACATGGGCACAGTAAATTCTGGTTGGGTCCAGCCTTGGGTTTGCATCTCAGGCATCAATGGAAAGAATGTGGTGTCTTGCTTAGCAGAAGGGAGTGTCTGCATCTCGACCCACCTTGCCAGACCCTTCTTACTAGCATTGGGGGATGTCAAATTGATCATAAAAGAAAAAGAACTTGTTTTCCCTTGATTAACTAGAACATTCTTTTTTTTTTTTTTTTTAAGAGAGAGGGACAGTGAGAGAGACAGAGAAAGAGAGTAACAACTTTATTTAGTTTTTCACATGGCCTCAGTTGCTCTAACACTTAGTTGTGTCCGTGGTGCTGGGGTTTGAACCCGGGTCCTCATGCTTGCCAGGCAAGCACCGAAACCGCTGAGCCACTGCTCCAGCCCCTGACTAGAACATTCTAACCACTCTGACTGCCTAACTTTCCCCTCAGTGTCAGAAGGACATCTTCATATTGGGTTCGAGTCCAACCCAATGACCTCATTCAATGTGATTATGCCCATTAAGACCCTAATTTCATATAAGGTCATTTTCTGAGGCACTGGGGCTTAGGACTTAAGCATATGGATTAGGGGGAGCAATGCCACCCATAACAGGTTGCAATTTCTGCCACTGGCTCAAAGTGGCAGGATCGGGTGGGGATGTGAGAGGGATCTTATGTGAGGACTGTGGTAGATTAGCTGAGCCCGGGCACTGCTACTGTGCCTCTCACTATGGATGCCATACTCAGATTGAAACTTGTTCATGCCTTTTACATGTTCATTCATTCATCCCACATGCACAATAATACTGTTATTCACCCATTCAATTAATCGTTCCGACAACAATTCATTCATTCACACATTTATGCACTTCATTTATTCATGAATTCATTTGGCACAATAATATTCAGTTATTCTCTCCTTCCCTCCATCTTTCATAGATCGACACTCATTCCATCATTTGTTCATTCATTTGATCCCTTGTTAAAGGCAAGTGGAGCCCTGTTCGGTACCATCTCTGTGTTAGGATCCAAGGTCAAGTTTTAATGACACCCATCCCCTTCTCTGGGTGTTCCCTAAGATTCAGAAGGTGAGGAAGGATTTTTTTCTCCTGTTGTTTTTTGACAATCAAGCTGTGGACATATCTCCCATTTCTCGAAAGGGGTGAGTTTTCAGAGCTAAAGGAAAGTAATGGATGCTCAGACTGGCTATATACTTTGCTCTTTGGCTACTTCTGCTCTGAAGAATGGGAATGCCCCACCCCATGCTGCAGGCTTGAGATTTCCGAACTGGTGACTTGTCTGAGCCTGCAATGCCTATCTTTCAGGGTCCTGACTGTCTGTTCTTCTCTGAGCAAGAGAAGAGCACAGGCACTCACCCTAGTCAGGCAGGCAGGGGACAGGGGTGTCCCTTCCTCCTGACCCTCTTCCTTTGTCCAGGTCCTGAGTCTTGTTTGACTGAGTTCAGACCAGTAAAAATGTTTCCTGGTGCCTGGTCCAACCTCAAACCGGCCTTTGAATGGTACCTTTGATGTGTTGTGACCTGGAGCTCAATGGAAGACTGAGTGTCCTCATTGTCCCTGGAGCAGGGTGGGTGTTTTAGTCAACTTTTTTTGTTGCTGTGACTAAAAGACCTGTCAAGAACAATTTTTGGAGAAAAAGTTAATTTTGGGAGCTCATGGTTTCAGAGGTCTCAGTCCACATAAGACTGGCTCCACTCTTGGGGGCTCTAGTTGAGGCACTAGAGTGTGGCATAGGGAATCATGTCGTATGATAATCGGGAAACAGAGAGTGAAACTCCACGCCAGGTACAAAATATATACCCCATAGGCACACCCCTAATGATCCACCTCCTCTAGCCATAGCCTACCTGCCTTCAGTTGCCAGTTATTCCCCATCAGGGGATCAACTCACTGATTGGATTAAGGCTCTTAAAACCCAATAATTTCACCTCAGCCTTCCTGAATTGTCATATATGAGCTTTTGGGGAACACTTCACATTCAGACCATAACAGTGGTACACTGGACTTCTTATTTTCTTGGATCGTTCCAGCAGAAGGCAAGAAAATATCATTAGTGTTGGAGCAAGTGTCTCAGCAGTATTGCACTTGCATGGCATGTGTGAGGACACAGGTTCAAACTCTAGCACCACATACATAACTAAGTGTTGGAGCAATGAACACCAGGTGAAAAACTTAATAAAGTTGATTCTGTCTCTCTCATTTTCCCTCTTGCTCTCTTACAAAAACGAAAGAAAAGAAAAGAAAATACTGTTTCAGACTCCACAACCACATACCCCTGAAACTTGCAAGGCAAAATTCTGTGTTTTGGGGTGGACAGTAGGAAACAACATGTCCCATGGAGAAGGCAGAGGCTCCTGTTTGATGGTCACTCTCTCAGGACAGAGATCACATTGCTTCACCCTGCTCTAATGTGCAAGTGGAACTCAACCAGATCTGCCTGCTGCATGGAGCTGGAGTTTAGCTGAAGGAAAGTTGTACTGAGTGGATCGGTTCTACCCTCAGGGTCATGCTGGTGATGAGTACATCTACTTGGGTGTTTACAGTCTCTTTTTCTAATCATTTTAATCATAATTTATTTCACTTACTGAAATGTCTAGGGATTTTAATGCTGCCTCCATGTCCCTTCAACAAGCAAAGATTTTTCCTCCTCATTTACTATTAGTTTGCAAACTAGAAATATGAACAAAAGTTATTATTCTACATTTCTTCCATATTTTGAACACTCACAAAGCTACACATCTACGTAAGAATTTCTGGGGAAATTCTATCAGTTAGATTGATGTTTTCAAGTTTTGTAGCTTTAGCATTGTGTGGATGATGTAGTAGAATTACAAGTATTTTGTTTCCCTTACATGCTATGTAGCACCAGTGTGCACTGTGTAGGAATTTGTATCTTTTCGAGGCTGCAGTATGGTACAAGAAGTAAGGACAAGTAACTCACTTATTTTCATAAATCTGAGGCCATGAAAAAGTATGGGAAGAGTTGGTGAAAGCATAGTAACAAAAACACATTAAAAAGGAAAGACATTCACTGCTGATCAGTTCCAAGTGACCTTGTTGTAAGTGTGGTTCCACATGTTGGCATGTGGTTAGATTTTATTTCTTAATTCACCTTGTGAGCTTTGTTAATTTATGCCTGTCATCCTAAAACATATATCTGATATTATTTCTGACATTTTATTTTTTTGAATTTTTGTTTTCTTGCTGTTTCTTTTGGTTTTATACTTTATATAATTTGGGCTTCCATAGGCAATTATTTCCCCCTACTCATTTAGAATGAATTAATCTTACTTTATTTGTATAGTGCTGTCTTTAATTACCTCAGCTACTTAAAACATTATTTCCTGCCTATACTTCTTTACCTAAGAGGATAAAGTAGAAGTAAGGAAGAAAGAAAAAGTCCCTATTGATTCCTTTGGGTAAGATGAGAAAATAACTTGTTATTGTCTGAGAAAAAAATCCAGTGGTCTGAAAAATGGCTAGGCAATGGCTTGCCCATGAGTTTTTCTTTTAGCTCCTTAGGTGTTAAAAATTGCAGAAGCTTCTCCTGCCATCTGCCCTTGATTGGTAATAAATCTTAGTTTACCATTTTCATCTTTGTCTGAGTTGTCATAGATCTTTTTTGGAGGGAGGTTGTTTGAGGTATGGGTTGTCATCAGACACTATCTTAAACTTGAAAGTCTAAGATATAAAATTTACCTTGTCACTCCTCTGCATAAAACCCTTCTGTGGTTCTTGGCTGTGCCAGATTAACATCCTGCTCTTTTAGCCTCATTAAGTGCAGCCTACCTTTCTTGTCATCCTGTGCCCCTTCTTTTTTCCTTCCCCTCTTCTGTCAACAATGTTGTCAAATGACCCAGGGACCTGTCCTCACCATCACCTCATTCCCTACTCTCTTAGCCTCTGTTCCTGCTGGTACTTCTGCCTTCCACTCCCTCTCACCTTATTTTCTTTCTCATCCTTCATCATTTACTCAGGTGATGTCTCCTCCTCCAGGAAGTCAACCCTGACCACTTCCACTGCCTTGGAGGCACCCCTCTCCTTTACCAGCTTTCATTTACATTAACCCTGTGAATCATTCGTGCTCTCTCCAAGTGTCCTCAAGGGCAGACATCTTGCCGCCACTCCCAGTACACTTGTAGCAGGGAACCTGACATATAATAGGTGCTCTGAAAATGCTTGTTGTAACCAGTAACAAGAAAAGCATCAATCTTGGTTTAGTAGAAAGGAAGGTTTATGAGTTTAATGGAGCAAGGTAAAATTAGAGTTAAGAAAATGGCTTAGATTTGAAGACAAGGGCTGCTTTTAGAGGCACTTATCTGAGTTGTCATTTGCTGAGCATCTTTCACACTGTCACAGTAAACCTAAGAGAACATTATAGATCCAGTTTGGAGGACCAGGGACCTGAGACTTGGAGAGCTTCCACAGCATGGCTGGCAGAATCTAGCCTATTGCATTTGAAATCTGGGCATTAATGTCACATGAACAGTACTAGGACTCTGCTTATTCCTCCCAGGATATTGAGCCTGTTTCTCTTTAAGTCCACTAATCTCTCCTAGTAAGGCTGGGTATGGTGACTAGGCTTGTGCATGCCTGATGTGTGTGTGTGTGTATGTCTGTGTGTGTACACATGCATACATATATTCTCCATATGAATCAATTCTCAATCAGTTCTTGTTGGGATTTTAAAATCATCCAAGGAAATTAAAACATTCATACAGTTTCCCTCCATACATGAAGCAGATTGGGTGTGTGTTGTAAACCTGGAGTGACCTTCAGTTCAAATTCACCTGGCTTGGGGTAAGGGTGACGTGCAGAAATGGACCTCAGGGATGCATGGCTGCAGGCTGATTCCTCCGCAGTGGCTTCTGCAATAAGGATGTGCACTTGTGGATTCTTCTTCTAGCCACTGGCTTTTTCATTGGTCCCTCTCCATTGACAGAGAGCTTCTCCAGAATGAGAATAAAATCTGATTACTTCTGTTAGTCTCTATATCAGGGGGACCCAGTCCAGTGCCTGGCATAGCCAATGAATGTTTGCTGAAAATCAATTTATGCACAAGTGAGTGGGTGGGAAGACATGTGTTCAGGAATGTGCCAGGGGCTGGGAGCAGTCTTGGGGAGATGCTTGCTTTCATTGCTGCTCTGGGGATGCTGGGAAGGCTGGAGGACACACCCTGTGTCTACTGAGGAGAGAAGGGAGCTTGAACACCTTTCAGGATCCCCTTTACCCTGTTGTTGTACACACACTGGCAGAGGTGAGGGTTCTTAGGGAGGGACCCTGGGAGCAGGTAGAATGGATGTCAGGAAAAAGGGTTTGGTGCCTATTCTCATTCTAGCCTACCAGGGCAGCATTTAAAAAAATTACCTTAATTGAGCAGTTAGATCCCTAGGAAATCTTCCTTGTGGAAGATTTGAATCTGGAAGGAGATTCTGGTAGGAGTGAGACCAGGTAAATCATGCCGCTTGACTGTTCCCTTTGGGGTGTGTTCTTTGGTTTTTCCAGGGCTTGCATGGACACTGCCAGCTCCCCAGTCCCCTCTTCCAAGCCTGTTACTCTTCTGGTTAGTGCAGCTCAGAGAGAGTTGCACTTCCAAAACTGCTTCTCAACTATAATGGGGAATAACAGGCATAAGGGGACGTAAGTGTGGGCTGCAGGAAGCGCAAACAAAAATACTGACATTCCTTAGGTATATAACTGACTTTCTAGACCATAGGCCTCTGAGATACCGTCTCTCCACCTCTGAAGGGTGGCAGGATTGCAGTAGCTCCTTGCCTGTGTTCCCTACCTTCCTTCTACAAACTCAGTGCCCAGCAGTTCTCTTGTGGGTGTCTCTGTCTCTCCACTGTCAAGAGAAAATGGCTTTACCTCACTTGCCTGCCCACCGCTCACTTGGGGCTTTCTGGGTCTCCTGCATCAGGGATAACCTTTTTCTCTTCATTAGACTTCAACATAGACATAGAGGAATGCTCTGTCCAACAGGAAATGAAGATGTTGCCTTGACTCACCTGCCTGGTAACTTCCTGGGCATTTTTTCCCAGGAAAAATGAAATTCACACAGTCTTACTGATGAAGCTCCTTGGCTGCTCAGGACATCAGGAGGAAAGTGCTTTTGATTGCAGCCCCCACAGGGCCTGACTGTTACCAGAGCAGGGTTCCCCCTCCCATCTTCTGAAAGCTGAGATCTGCTTATAATTTTGCTTACTTCTGGGCTGAGCCCACTGTGCAGCCAACCTTAGGTCCATAGCAGTAGGTGTGCTGCAGCACACCTGGTTCCCATGAGCTCATCCCCCTCCTGCCAAATTCTCTCATTAGGGAGCCATAATACACAAACACCTCCACTCTCCATCCTTTGTGCCCCCTCTTCTAGTCTGCCACAACCCACCGTTCTCCAGCTGTCTGCACACATTCCTCCTTTTGGCATCTCCGGAAAATTTTCAGGTCAAATCAGGCCAGAGTCAAAGGGGTACACAGCAGATTAGAGTTTCTGATGGTGGCCGTGGGAGGCAGGGCTTGCTGGACACTGGGGGCAGGGTGAGTAGATGCAGAAATCTGAGCATGTGAGAAAGGGGCCTCCTCCTCCCCCTGACTCCTGATCATAGTCTCTGCCTGTCAGCTGAGAGGCACTGGATAATAATTAGTACCTACACAATGGTGGCACTTTTCACTGTTGGGTGTGTTTTGATTGGGGTTAGACTATCTGCCTTCTTCCGAATGGTGGTGTCCTTGGGTGACACCATCAGAGCAAGTTGCCTCCTGGAGGTGTTCATCGCACAGCTCATTTTAATTAAACCAATGTGTGTGACAGCATCAGAAGCCACCGTCACTGGCAGAAGCCTTCTTTAGCTTCATTGAAACTGTTAGCTCTTTTAGGCAGGAGCCTAAAGTGGGGATATTTGCCCCAGTCTGTTGACCAGTGAAATACACATTCTAAATTAAAATGTAGGATATGTTTTGTAATTGGGAATCAGGGAGGTGGCGAGTCATTAATTCCTTGTCAAGCAAGGAAGTGACAGGGAATGTGCAGAACTGGATGGATATTTGAGCTGTCCAGCAAGGTGAGGTTTCCTTTCTTCCTGTTGGTCTGTGAGCTTTCAGCCTAATGTATCTTTTCAGATCTGTTATCTTTATTAAGCTCCATTCTCTCTTCTGATTTCACACAGCTCATGATAAACATGGGGAAATCACTCGGCATTGAGGAAACATGCTTGATTTGGTTTCAGCATCAACCAGACCTCTGAAATCTTGCATTTGTCATCAAGGGAATTTTGTGACCTTGGCCAAGTCAGAATCTCAGTTCCTTTCTGTGAATGATGGCATTTTTTTTTTATATTTACAGTTTGCTAAGGAACATTACTGAATTAGTGAATGGGAAGTGTCTAACACAATGCCTGGCATGTAAGAGTGCTCAAAAATAGTAGTTCTCATCCCCTCTCCTTTTCTGCCTGTAAAAGTCAGCCTTGAAGTCAGAGCCTGGCTTTGCAAGAGTGATGTATCCAGGGAGAGCTCTTAGGTGAGATCCATAGGGATATGAAGGCAGCAGGATGGGGCAAAAGAAGGAGCTGGACACATCTGGGCACAGCTGGGGTCCAGCTGAGCTGTGGCCTCACTTGATCCCAAAGGGAATAAAGGAGTAGGAATGACATAATGTTGTCCCAATTTGAAGCAAGAGGTTTGGGCTTTTGTATCTCATGACCATCATTCACTGGCTGCAGGACACCTCCAGGGGGAGGGAGTAACCTCCCGGCATTTCTGGGTGACTCAGAACAGCAACACAATTCTCAGGGATCTGCACCGCAGTGGCTGGGGGATGGATGCACTGACTGGAGAAGGGACTAGGTGGGAAACCCCAAGAGATTTTGTATCAGCTATAAATACAAGTATGTTCAAGAAAATTTTATGTAACTACATTTTGGAATACCTGATGCCTGAAGATTTTCTGGGGCATGAGGGGTGTCTAGCCTTTTGGGGGAAGGTTGTTGAAGCACTCCTTGCTACACTGTCCCTTGGCACTAAGCTCCAGCAGGATTCCCTGGTCCAGGCATGGGCAAACCTGATCTGTGGAAAGCTTGAAGGCGCTGGAGATCATTCATTCTGCTGCCGTCCTGGGATCAATTCCAAATTGAGAAGCTCCCCAAGTTTAATTGGCCAACCTCCTGTGTTTGTGCAGACAGCGGCAGCTCTGTGCTGCTGGAGCTGCCTCTAATCAGCATTTGCTAAGGTTTATTAACACCTTATCAGTGCTTGGGACGGCTCAGTGTACACTCCCTCGTCAGCAGCATTATCTCACCCCAGGAAATCTGAAAACATTAGATGGCGAAGCCATCCTGCATGCCTCATTAGCTGTTCAAAGTGTGCATGGTTTGAGGGCCATTGGGGGGAGTCCATCAGCTCCATGAGATATTAAAGGAGGTCTGATTGATAGGTAAGTCTTAACCCAGAGGCTCTGTAACTCCCAAGGGCATCAGGGCAGGTGTAACAATGACCCATTGGAAAGCCGTAGGCCCTGCCAGCAGTGAGGGGATGCTTGTACCAAGGAGGGTCTGGGCTGTGGCTCAGGATGTTTGCCATCTGAGCTCATGCTGCTCTGCAGTCACTCCAAGGTACATTTCCTTAAAGGACCCGATAATAGCAAAGAGCATGCATAGGATCCTGAGCTAGGGAAACGTGGGCTGGCTTCAGTTCTATCACATACACGCCATGCAGACTTGGTGCATTTCTATTACTTCATCTGGAAAATGGGACCAAATCCCAATAGAACGATAAGGGTGATCCCCTGTCACACAGCCAATTGGAAAGTTTTGGATACATATTAGCAACTCAGCTATTAGTAACAATTTTATTATTGTTACCAGCTTTCAATTCTCAGCTTGGATTTGAGCTTGTGGGAGGCTTGCCGTCCCTCTGGGCACATCATTGGATCGGAGCCACCCATGGAGGAATCACTCTGAAATCTTCTCTCTGGGAAAGGGCTGCAGGGCTGGGGGGGGGGTGTATGATGAATAACTTCTCTTCTGAATCTTACCCTTCAGTCAATTTAGTCTCCTGCTGTGTGTGGGCAATTGTGCCATCTTAATACCACTCTCCCCCCACCCTTTAATCTATCTTTTCAGAATGTTCTGTCAATTAGAAAATGCTTGTCAGCTAAGTGACTATTCGGGAAAACAACCTACATGACTTCTGTAGCACTTGAAGAATTTAAAATAATGGCAGGGGATTAACTTGCAGGGGAAGGCATTGTTAGGAAGGAGAGCTGCTATTCAGAACAGCCTCCCAGTCTGTATGGTTTCATTAATAATACCTTTCATTCTATAGCTCCATGCATCTAGAAGGATCTTGAGTGATTAACAGATGCTGTGAATAGGAATTACTTCATCTTCAGCTGAAATATCGCTGCTCCTTGGAGCTATAGGAATTTGATTTTTACCGTCCTTGTTTAGCCAGAGGAGGGCTGAAGCTGCCTCGTGGTCACTCTTATTCCTCCAAATTGAGGGGATAAGAATAATCACCAAGTGAGTTGATTCAATTCTGTAGAAGTTTCTGAACCTTGACTGAGAGGTTGGCTCTGTGCTAGGTGATGGGGAGGGGGGAATCAGAAGGATCTCACCATGTAGGAATATAGTCAGTGGACAGGTAAAGAGCACATGGCCACAGGGCAGAGGAATGCATGCAACAGAAGGGTGATGTGTGTGGTCATGAGTTGGCACAGGACAGATTTGCTTGGACCAAAGATGAAGAATAGCAATAGGGGGGTGTTTTAGTTGGTTTTTTTTTTTTGCTGCGGTGACTAAAAGACCTGACAAGATCAATTTTAAAGGAGGAAAAGTTATTTGGGGGCTCATGGTTTCAGAGGTCTCAATCTAAGAAGGCTGGCTCCATTCCTCGGGGCTCCAGGTGAGATTGAATATCATGGTGAAAAGTGTGGTGGAGCAAAGTGGCTCAGGGCATTGCAATCAGGAAGGAGAAAGTTAGTGAGAAAGCTCAGCTCACCCAATATATTCTCAAAGACATGCCCCCAGTGATCCACCTCCTCCAGCCACTCCCTGCCAACCTTCAGCTACCACTAGGTTAATTCCTACCAGGGGATGAATGCACTGATTGGGTTAAGGCTCTCATAACCCAGTCATTTCACCTAAACCTTCTTGCATTGTTTCACACATGAGATTTTGGGGGATACCTCACATCCAAACCATAACAGGGAGAGAAGGGCAGTTGAAGGTCTAGGCTGGCCGCAGTTCTAGAGTGGAGGGTCTTAAATTTGACAGGGCATTAAAATCTGGGAGGACTTATTACAACACAGATTGCTGTGCTGTAGCCCTGGAGTTTCTGACTCAGTAGGTCTAAAACAGGGCCTAGGAATGTGCATTTCTAACAAGTTTCCAGGTGATGCTGTCGAGCCTAGAGCACACTTTGAGAACCACTATACTAGAGGTTTTTAGGCTCGGATTGCAATCTCAGGTGGACATCTCAGGAGGAGCCTGGGTGGTGGCACTGGGGGGTGTCGATGACTGACTGGAAAGCATACACTCCATGAGAAGAGAACAGCTGTTCCTCAGCCACAGCCTGTGGGAAGTGGGATGAGTGTTACTAGATCTGCTTGGTCTGGAAAGACTGGGAATCTCAATTTTTTTATATATATAAAATATACTTATTATTGTAATACCATATGGGGCTGAGAAAACGCATTTTCAGGCTTCAGATGGCCAGTGAGGTTTTAGTTTGTGACCTTTCTTTTGAAGAATGAATAGGAATCCACCAGGTGGCCAGGGAGAGAATCAACTTTTTATGCAAAGGGAACCACAGGGGCAAGTGATTGGAAGCATGAAATAGTCCTAGTGGGGAAACAGGAGGCTTTCTGATTGGCCAGAGCATCTCAGGTGCAGGAGGGGACAGGAGGAGCTGGAGGGGATTGCGTGAGGAGGCCAGGAAGGACCTGCAGGAACCAGGGGAGGGTTTATATCTGGCTTCTGACTCCAGCATGGCTGGCTTTGTCTGCCCACCTTGCTTTCCTTTGGGAAGAGAGGCTGGCCCAACCTGCTGTAGTAAGCACTGTGCACTCAGGAGCTACACACAGACTTCTGATACCTCTCACCTTTGGTGAGATGCATACTATCCAGGCCAGTTCCTCAAGCAGAACCTGTGGTTTTGTGATGCTTCTTCTTCCTGGAGAAGACCCCTTGTACCTGCCTAGTTAGAGGAGGATCCGTGTGGACTCTGTGCTCAACATCTTGTTCTGGTCTCATTGACCAGTCTGTGGTCTAACATGCACTTTTTAAATTTTTTTTTATTTTGAGTAACCTTACAAGATTTTAACAAAATAATATAAAATGTGTATAAAATATGTATATATTCTGGATATTGCAATTATCCCCAGGAGTGCCCCCCCATTACCCTCCCTTATCCCTCCCTTCCCCTTCCCACTATAACTCTAAAAAAAGTATTAGATTGTAAAGCATTACATCTTATCTGGATTTAACTCATGCTACTAGACCAACTTTCTCATTGTCCAGGGTCTAGACCCCACCTCCACAGATGAGTGGAGACAA
>PVKS010025588.1:0-29678 GCA_004027875.1 Aplodontia rufa | reverse complement strand
ACATAAAACAAACAAAACACAACTCTTCACTCAGGTAAGGTAATGTCCTTCCATGAATCACAGCATATATTTCCTCTTTTAATTTTCATTGTTGTGATCTTGTAAGCATCCTGATAAGTTTTCAGTGAGACTGGCAGAAAATCATCTTGGAACAAGTCCTCTCTGACTACACATTGTAGAAACCATCTCGACAATGCATTGAGTGCATAAAGGAGATGAAGTAACTTAGGGCATTATCTTCACACCCAGGAGCAGGTAAAGTATCATTTCCCCTATTGGGGAAAAAGATCTGGATTTAGTGCTGGGTCTTCACAATATTATTTTGGTCAACTCTGTTTAAAAAACATTTGGGGGGCCATTACATTTTCTCCTCATACAGTGAGAGTTGAAAAAGATTGCTTCTAGGGTCATTTCCAACTTTATCATTAATTTCAAGGTCACTGTTGGCCAGGGCAAACCCAAGTCCACAAATGAGAAACACAGCACTGGCTCAAGCCGTCCTTGGAAGGTCTCATCAGGTTTCACTTTCAACCCCCAAGCAAAGGAGAGAGTAAAGAAAGCAGCCACCCCAGTGTATAAGCTCAAAGAGTTGCTCCCCCACCAGCCTTCACCTCAAAAACAAGCTGTTCACCTTCATGTGCCAGTCTTCACTTATCACCCCTCAGTGAGTACTTCCCCTGTTACCCTGAAGTCCCACTCTCTAGGCCAATGTTTGTAGTCCTTTTCCTCCTTCATTTCTTTCCCCTTTGCACTTATCACTCTGTATCTTCTTAATCCAGTTTATTTGCAAGGAGAAAATGAGTGCATTGAGGACAAGGAATTTGGCTTCTGTTTTTCACTAATGTATCCTAAAATTGTACACGGCAACACTGTGGTTGTTCAATAGATACTTGTTAAATCGATGAATTTCAGTGGACCTATATTTTGCTGCTAGGTCTTTAATGAACTTAATTTCCATGTAATACTGCTAAGAATTCACCCCCAAGTCTTCTTTACAGTTATAAATCTTCAAAGTTTTACCCGCAGTACAGAAGTCTAAAATGACTTTTAGGATTTAAATCTTGGCATTGGGATACTTCTAATTTGCAACATCATTCACATTTTCAGTGATACTAAAATTCAGCAAATATAACACCCATGGTTCCTTTAAAATCTACCTTAAAAGTGAATCAAAATTTTAAAAATATAAATGTAAAAATTGTGTTAAATTTCTTCACAGTAAGTATTGGTCAAGTATAAATATAGAAACAACACTTAAAAAGTTTATAGAATTACAGATATTCCTTCTCAGGTTGATCCCTGAAAAGCATCAACTGAAGTTGAATAGCCCTAAAAACAGTTTGGGTGACAGTCAACTAAAAATGTTTCACATCATAACCACCTTATAATTATAATGCTGTGGTTTGCCTTAAAAGATCAAGGGAGGGGCTGGAGTGGTGGCTCAGCAGTTATGGCACTTGCCTTGCATGCAAGAGTACGCAGGCTCAAACCCCAGCACCACGTACACAATGAAGTGTCCGAGCAATGAAAGTCCATGAAAAACTAAATAAAATTCTTACTCTCTCTCTCTCTCTCTGTCCCTCTGTCTTTAAAAAAAAAAAATATCAAGGGAGTTTGGTACCAAAGAAAACTGAGGGAGTCAAATGGTTTCAAAGATGGATTTATTGTTTTGTTTATGTTTGTTTTCCTTTTTGGTCCTGGGGATTGAACCCTGAGGTGCTTTACCACTGATCTACATCCCCAGTCCTTTTATTTTTTATTATGAGACAGGATCTCACTAAGTTGCTTAGGGTCTCACTAAGTTGTGGAGGCTCCTCTGAAGCTTGGAATCCTCCTGTCTCAGCCTCCCAAGTTTCTGGGATTACCAGCATTCACCACTGTGCCTGGCTCAACTTTGGTTTTGATGTTTTCTCAGGTAAGGAGCGTAGGCAAGGTTTCTTAAGAGATGATAGGGAAGATAAAGGCTGGAAAGGTGTGAGAAAGATTTGAAACAGGGACTTTGGAAAATGCATTATGAAAATAAGAGACAATCACTTTAAGGCCATGCCAAAACCTTTCTCATACACCAACTCAGAAGTCATTGCTCTAGCAATACAACCTTCAGAGATCATTATTTACAATAAGTACATGTATCTCACAAATAAGCACCAAAAATAAGAAAAAAATTAAGACTATTTTGATATCAAGACCTCAGTCAAAGTTTTAAGACTTCATTTATAATCACTGCAAGGTAGAATGGTAAAGATATACACCTGTTTCACACCTGTAGAAAATACACACAAATGCACACTCTCACAACTTATTTGTGCATATATAAAGGAAATCTACTAGATGATAAATGAGAATGGGAGGAGGAAAAATAAACTTCACTCCCTGAAAAAAATCTCCAATGTATTACCTCTGATTTGGGGCTTTCAGGATCAGATATATTATCTTTTTAAAGTCCATCTGGAAAAGTTTCTTTGCTTTGCAAAATTAATGTTTGGATGATAAAAAGTAAATCAACCAACTAAATTTAGTCCTTTTGACAGGAAAGAAATGAAAGCAGAGACCCTCATCTTTGGCATTTGTGAAAATGAAGAGATTGCAATCTTAAATTTATAATGAAGAATCTGTGAAGGTTCTACCTATTCTCATGCTTTGTGGATTGACTATATACAGCAATTATTTTCAAGAACAGCAGCAGGAAGTAAAAAGAGGAGACGGGAAGCAAGGTTCTGCATTTTAAGCAGTTTTTATGCAGGAGAAAATCTTAGCAGGCTGTGAACCTAAAGAGACCCAATGAAGGAAACAGACCACATGATGGAAAAGCAGAGAGAATTATAAATGTCATTGCAAATGACAACAGCCACAAGGGTCCCAAGAGCATCAGTGGGGTAAACAGGACCTCTCCCTATCTGCCCTTCTCTATTCACATTAATTAATGTTGATCCTCCCTGAAATGGTAGGCAGATGCTGCCTGGTTGCTCCCAATGCCCTCCAGGGGGCAATCTCAGATGAGAACACTTAGTTTTTCCAGTAAAACTGATTTTAACATTCTTAATGAAAGAAAAATTAATGCTTTGTAGTTTTCAAATGCCAATATGACCAAATAAAAGATGTTGATTGGGTGATAAACACAAGATCTTTTATATGCAAAGCTCAGGATGGAAAGATAGGATCCTGGACTGATTGAGGCAAACATAATTATAAAATGTCATTACACAGGAGAGATGGTATCATTTGGTACATGGGCATTGTCTACTCTGATCTTGGCCATTTAAGTAAGTAAAGCTGTACAACCAGTGTTACACCACAGAGACCTCCCCAAAACCCAAAAGTTATAATCTCGTACAACCCTGCTCTTTCCTCTTATCTCCAGGTTATCTTAAAATGCCCATTTCTTGTACTTATATTTTTTTCTCCTCTTCTGGTCTTCAGATCCTTTGACTATGTGCCACACATCTTGCCCTAGTCCTGCCTCTTTATAATGACCCACTTCTGCTGTTAACTAAAACAAGTGTTCTTATTCAACTCTCAATGGTATATACCCTGTTTGAGTCAATGTCCCTGAAGTTCCAGTTAAAGTATAGTCTCACTGGATGAACAAGGACTTTTCCCTGGCCTTGCACTCAGGGAAGAGAGATCATACGGAAGCACCCACCTCCTAACTGGTAAGTAATTTATATTTATTTATTTAAATATTATTATAGTCATCCTCAAAACCCCTGGAGCATGTTCTTTATTCCTTAAAGAATTCAGCATTTCCTGCACTAAAATTCTCTCCAGCACCTCTCCTGTCATAAGTTGTGTGCATGTGATTTAAGTATCTACTAGGTAACTATGCAACAATACCCTGGTTTCTTGATCCTTGAGTTTCTCTGTACTAATGACTTTATTCTTGACCTCTCCTCAACTTCTACTTCCATGGTCAAACCTTGGCAATACCAATAAGGGCACCTCTCCACTAGTTTCAAGTTCAGTCAACCTGCTCATCCATGCTCCTAAGCTCACGCCTTCACTTTTGTACCACATTCTCTCTCTGTACTTAACCAAGAACTCCTCTCATCATGTGTCTCTCTGTTCCCCGCATCCTCCATCTTCCACTTTTTTTTAGATCATCTCTAGCAGTATTCACATGCTGCAAAATATTCCATTCAAGAAGGAAATTTCTGAATCCCATATCCCCCAGCTCTACACATAGCAGTCTCTCTCCCTGTCACACTCTGTTCCATTTATCTTACTTCATTTTTCTCCATGGTGCTTATTCCACTATGCACAAAGAAATTATGTATTTATTGGTTTAATCACTAGAATATAAACTTCACCATTGAAGATAGTGTCTGCTTTGTTCTATTATATACATCCAGTGATTAACCTGGGCTTAGACTCAATAACGGATGAGTAAGTGAGTAAGTAAATGGATGGATGGGTGGGTGGGTGGGTAGGTGGATCTGTCATGAAAGCCTCAAGGTGTCTTAATGAGTTTTCCACAGCGACAATCAGTAGGGGGCAGAGGTGTTCCCTCTTACATTTCCACTTCTAGTATCTTCAGATGTCTTGACCAAGGTCATTTTTATTTTTCTTTTAATTGTCTTTGTACTATGGCAAATACAACAAAGAAATTTTGTTTGGATGGCTAGTTCTTCTAAACACAATCCATATTGTATTTCTTTTCCCTCACAGTTCACAACTGTCAGTTTTTCCCTATTTGGTTCCATATCTGAAACCTATATTCACATTATGGCTTTGTCTTAGTCCAAACAAAGGCTACTGTAACAGAGTAGTTGAACACATGGATGGCTCATAAACAATAGCGATTTATTTCTCACAGTTTGGGGGCTGGTAAGTCCAAGATCAACACAGACCGATTCAGCTTCTGGTAGAGGCCCACTTCCTGGTTCATAATTCGCCATCTTTCTGTGGGTCATCACATAGTAAAAAAGGGAAAGAAGCTTTCTGAGGTCTTCTATGTGGTAACTAATCCCATTCATCATAATTGTCATGACCCAATCTCATCCCAATGCCCCACCTCCAAATACTTTAATACTGGGAATTAAATTTCAACACGAGACACAAATAATCAGTCTATAGCAAGCTACTTATGCTTCAAACTGATGTCCATGATAACGTATCCTTGAACAATATCAGAAATCATCCCAATCACAGTACTGCACAATGAAAAACTAACATCTTCAGAGATTACTTGAGTATTGTAGTTTTTCCACTTGTGTCTACAAAGGTAATAACTCCAAGTTTGTTTAAATACCCAGTAGCCTAGTAATCCAGATGAGTCTTCTGATGTCCAAGCCTTTTATAACCTGTATTCCAGATTGCCAGGGTGATATAACTGGCATGGAATAAAATGCATGCTATCTACCTAAACTGCGTGGGTTTTCTTCCAAAACATCATACAACTAGTCTATCACTCAATGAGGAATAATAACAGTTAATGAGTTACTATGAAACTCAGGCGTTGTTCCATAATATCCTGTCCCCATTATCAAATGAGCACATGAAGTCATCTCACTACTCCATGCTGATGCAACAAATAACATGATAATTCATACTGCTTTTAATTTATCATACTTCTCTTTTTTTTAAGAGAGGAGGACAGTGATCTAGAGAGAGAGACAGAGATAATCAATTTTTATTGAGTTTTTCACATGGCCTTCATTGCTCAGACACTTAGCTGTGTACATGGGTTGATGGGGTTCAAACACGCGTACTTGTGCATGCCAAGCAAGCGTCATAACCGCTGAGCTAACGCTCCAGCCCCCATCATACTTCACTTGAGAAGAAGAGAAATAATTTTCCCTCTACTAAAGCACTGCTGTCATAGAGTTAATGCCATTTCTGTTGTGAAGATCCTTGATTTGAAAGGGAAAAGTGACACAAATATTTACAGTATGATTATTTATACACAATTCCAATCATCCTTAGAAATATTTCTGTGAAAGCAAACAACAAGAAAAGTCATGCTGGTCGCTTCAAGATGGCAATTTTCAATACTCATTGTTATACTGCATTTAATGTCAGACATGAATCACTTGGAAGCCTGATTAAAACTATAAATAGAGAGCAACTATCTAGTATTTTAATCAAAATAATGTCTTTAATACTTCCTTATAGCCTTTAAAATAAAAAGGCAGCTAATAAGAAAAAAGCAATCTTATGAGGATGACTTATTAAAATGAAAGCAAATGGCTTAGCCTCAATTCTGCACAAAAACTGTTAACCCCTAAAATACTGCTGCTATCAGTGGGTTTAAATTATGATTCTGTAAATTTTAGAATACTCAAGTGTCACCCTCCATCTACCTATGACTATGAGAAAGTTTTAATTTCTCAATTTGGTACAATGCAACACCAAATATTACACTGACCATACAGTTTTCTCCTAAATGTACATGCTCAAAATATCCATGACATAGATACACATTTCATCAGTATGTCATTGTGAGGTTTGGTAATGGCACCATCTACAGATTCCAGTCACTATGATAGGAAACATCCTTTAATAGCGAGAGGCATAGTTACATATCTTTAATATTGAAACTGTAAGGAAATGCAATCATCCTTTACTGAACTTTTCTTTTCGTGATGGATAAGTGTCACCAGAATGGAAGTTGAGGGATGATATTGACCAAAGGCCTCGTAGAAGAAACTTCAAAGATCCAAGTGAATCACAGTTACAGAAAGATAATGGAAATCAGCACCTTCCACAAAGAACACAAATCCAAATTGTCCACTTTATCCACCATGTAGTATTGACAACTTAGATTTACAAACATCATCTTTTGATATTTTATTTATAATGTTTAGGACAAACCACTCTGCAGCCTCAAACTTGCTTTCCTGTTCTATTCTTTGGCTAATGAGGTTCTGATCTTCAGTAATACATTCACTCATACTAAAATGCTAAATTCCGTAAGATTTTGTTTAATTCTTACTTCTTTTGTGATTGTGAAACCATAAAATGAAAACAATGAGTGATTATCAAAATAAGTTATGGTCTAACTTCTTTTTCACTAAGAAGAACTACAGAGTTCCAGAAAGATGGTATGACTTGTTCCAGCATGAGAGGCAGATGTGCACTAGATCCCAGGCCCCCATCCTTCTAACTCAGTCTATGACACTCCGTGATTTCTCAAGCTTTACTGTTACCTCCTTCTTTCCTTATCTCCCCTAGACTTGGACTTCTTTGGCAATCATTAGGCACCACTCATGGCCTCTCCACTTGCACTCATGTATGCACACCTATCCCCCACCGGAAGTATAAGGTTATCCCATACACGCATCATATCCTACAGACCTCAGTAAATATTTGTACCAAACTCCCACAACATTTACAATAACCAACTTTTTTATAGGTTTGATGAAACCATAAAATCAACTGAAATTATGTCTGTAACCTGCAAGATCAGCCCTTCTTAGTCTTCTCTTAATTTTAAAGCTCTAAGAATTCTTTATTGTCATTCTTTCTTTAAATTGTCCAACACTGTCATAAGGATCCACAATCTCCCTAAGAAGCCAACCTTGAAACCCTCATGCATTTCACACTCTTCAATGGCAGCATCCACTAAGCACTTACACCACATTTTAGGTGGTCTTAATACATTTTTATTATAACTGAGATTACTTGAGAATGCATACAAGACCTACACACAGAAATGAAAGTGCAATAAAAATATGAATATAAGAGCAAATGTGGATTAAAAATTATATACGTATACTCCTTTATATACCTAAACTATTTTTCTTTATTCCAGAATAGAGATAGTAAATTTATTTAATAAAGAAACAGACAGGAAATATTTCAGCCTTTCTGAACCATATGGTCTCTTATCACAACTATACAAAATCAGCCATAGCCAGTGAGTTAATGAAAGAGCACAGCTATATGTCCAATTTGACAATTCTGACACTTCAGTAGGCCACTTCTCAGGTTCAGATGGTGAGACGAGACAAAGACTTCTGGCGTATCTCAGGTCTGCTCTCCTCTACTTCCTAGCAGGTTGTCACTAACACCTGCAACAGATCATGTCTACAGTCCAAGAGTATCTTGTTACCACTCTTGCTGCCACAATGACCACATGTACCAAGGACAGTTTCTCCCTTGACAAGGAGTAGAGCAATTAAGATCCGGTTCAGATGGACAAGCTCACATGCTCATGCCTTTACTGCTTCCCGCCAGCTGAAGCCATCTCTGGGAGCTTTTCACCAGGACATTTCTCATTCCTGTATCAGACACCTGACACACAGATTTATTCCTCTCCATTCCCACTTTCCACCCTGCTACTTACCTGAAGTTTCAGGAACCCCTGGGTAGACCCATTTTCCCTATGAACTGATCTGAGGCAATTTTCTTATGAATTGACATTTCCTGTCTTTCAAATACATCTGATCTCTCCCTTTTTTATTTCTTTCCACATTTTCTTATTGGTGCCTCATAGTTGTGCATATACTGATGGCTGATCTCACTTTTTTATAGAAAACTTAATGTCCCATTCTTTATTTTGGTGTCCTAGCATAAAGTTTTCACTGTACTATATTTTCAAGAAGGTCCTCGGTACTCTACTCTTGATTAAACCATTTTCTAAGGCAAGACTTCATCAAAGGCATTGTGAGGATTATTCACTTTTTTGCAAGAAGCTCCAAAGGCTCACAGAGCTGACTTTGCTTCCCTTCCCCCTCTAACAATGACCACCTGATGTTGTAGCCCTGCTATCTCTCCACTGATTTGAAGTTTTTGTCAGCATCTTCAGATTGGGTTTTTCTTTTCATCCTCTGATACTCAAAGCCTTTACCTCTTTGGTGAGAAAAATGACTTCCTGGCTGCTATTCAACAATTCTTTGATTGTATGAAGACATGTTAAGCACTTCCAGGGTTATATTCAAACCCAACCACAACCAGATCCAAAATTAGGTCAATTACATGAATACTGAAAACAAATATATAGAGAGTCACCACCACCACAGTCATCTTCAAGCAGCATTTGTTATAAGACTACATACTTACTCCACAAAACAATTTACCATAACGGATGCTGTTCTCTTGAAATTTCAATCCAAGACAGGCAAATCATAGCATGTATTGAGAGAATATAAAAGAATACTTTAGCTAATATAGACATAAAATAGTTGAATAAATTCATACGAGGTAGATGATTATTTTACCCTTATAATTTGTCTTGGTTTCTATAATTCTCTAAGGAGAAAAACCAAAAGACAATGTATTTTTAATAGCTAATGAGTAAATATCAAGCTTTGCTTCAGAATTTATTTTAACCCAGAAGCTAAGATCTCTCCAACTCTGTTATCTAGTATAAATACAGAGATGAGGGAGGAAAATTTGGGGTTTCTACATAAGAGTGTTATTCCATGAATCTTGAAACTACCCAAAGATTGTAGTTGTATCAATAGCAGAAGCAAACATCCTTGAAAATGTACCACAGGGTATCAAGTTGGCAATGGATCCAGATCCAAAGCTTTGCTAAGTTACTTATTAATTAATATTTGCTTTTTTCCTTATATTTTGTTAAGTGATATGGATTTGGAGATGTGCTGTAACCCTTTATTGCTTAATATTGGCTTATTGTTCCTCAGATTTTAAGTGTCTAGACTATGCTATGTCTGGAAAATAGCTGGTCTTAACCTCCACTTGAGACACAGCAGTACTTGCTATATTTAGCTGCTTGATTCTGAGCCTGTAGACAGATTCAAAGATGATGGCAAGAGGCCACGCCGGTATCTGTGATAAATCTATGCTCTTTGGGATTTGTTTTGTGAAAAGAGATTTTTAGTGTTGTTTGGAATAATTTAAGTCAGTAATGCAAAAACATGGCTGATTCTGAATCACAGCATTAGGGTGGTCTATATGTAAGCAGTTTGGGAAGGAAGAAGAGCTACATTAAAGTAGAATCTCTAACTCCTCTTAGAAAGGCAATCTTCCACTTACCTTTGTTTACATTCTCTGAAAGTACACTATTAATGCTTCTTTTCAATGATGATCAGTCAGCTACATCTATCATAACCCTGGCTGCCCTGCCAACCATTGTCTGAAACAGTCTAGACACAGTTGTTAATCATGGCTTCTGACATGTTTGCCAAAGCAGTGTATTTAGTGCAATTAATTTTTCCTTAATTTCTGACCAGCAGGCAAGGCAGAATATGGCATGTATTAATTGCCCTCTATATTTTTATCACTTTATAATAAGGCAAAGTTAGAAAATATTTCTTTACTCTCCAAAACAAGGGAAGTTTTCATTTAAAAAAATAAACTTGCAATATCTAATTAGGTAGAAAATTAGGTAGAAAATATCAAGGAAACTGGAGATAACAGGCAGACAACAAAACTATAAGGTACCCAGTGTATCAAAAAAATGCACAATTTATTTTTGGAGAAACTTACACATTATTGAAAAACATTGGAGATGACCATTTAAAAATAGAAGTATCGTTTTTAGAAGTAGTAATAGTAAGACTCAATCTAATAAAGATACCTATTCTTCCTAAATTTTCAGAGCAATAGAATGAATGTAATTCCAAACCCATATCAAGACATTTTAATTAAATTTGATAAGTTCTTTTCAGCATTTATTGAGGCACAACTTGAAGAATGGGAGAAAGTAATTCACTCTCACCAAGCAAGGGATTAATATCCAGAATATATAAGGAACTCAACTCAATAGCAAAAAGACAGAGCAAAGCAAAACAATAATAATCCAATTTTAAAATGGAAAAATGCTCAATATTCTTAATCAGTAGGGAAACACACATCAAAACCACAATGAGGCATTACCTCACTCCAGTTAGAATGGCTATTATCAAAAAGACCAAAAAAAAAATGCTGTGAAGGAAGCAGAAAAGCAGGAACTCATATACTCTCAGTGAAAATTTAAATTAGTATAGCCATCATGAAAAACAAGGTAGAGATTCCTTAAGAAACTAAAACTAGAACAACAATATGATCCAGTAATCACCACCACTAGGTATATATCCAAAAGAAATGATATCAACATATGAATCAGACACCTGCACTACCATGTTCTTTAAAGCACTAGTCACAATACCAATATCTGGGATCAGTGTAGATGCCCATCAACAGATACTCAGAAAAAAAATGGTATACACAACAAAATATTATTTGACCATCAAAAAAATAAAATTTTATCATTTGTAGCAGTATGGATGAAAGCTAGAAACTTGTTAAGTGAAATAACCCAGGGACAAAGAGACAAATGCCACCTGTTATCAATCATTTGTGGAAACTAAAAAAAATAAATCTCAGAGAAGAAAATGGAATAAATAGTGGTCACTGGAGACTAAGAAGAGAAAGGAGGAGAGTCAGAGAGAGGTTAGATGGGGGCATGGCCCTTATCCCTTTCTGAAAAGCTTTCATATTTTCAGCCAGCGAGATACTTGTTGGGCTGCATGGACATCCATCCCTTTCTCTTCCCATACAACATACCTCAGAGCCCTTTTGCTGGGCCTGATTTTGTCATACAACCCAATAATCCTATAATGAGTGATGTACTGGTAATAACCATGAGGGAGGCTTTAAAACATAGATTTCAGGTTACATCACCATAGTGGATTGAGGTAAAAAATACCATAATCTTACCAAAACCACTAGAAAATGTTGGATAAAATATAACAAGCATTTAAATATATGACCCAAAGAAATAATATTATGAAAACAACACTACCCCCACCCCCACCAAGAATTAAGCAGATTAAGGTGCTACCTGAATGAAGGATGTCTACCCCAACAGAGGAAAATTATTCCCCCAGGCCAGGTAAGCAGTTTCCACCCCTCCTAAACCCAGGGTTTTCATTCTGACCTCCATATCCCCACAAATTTGAGCATTTTCTCTGGCTAGGCTGGCCATGCATTCAGGATGTGCACATAGCCACAGGTAGCCTAGCTCTCTGCCTACAAGTTTGGGTGGTCAACAGCAGCATCTCTCCTTTGGCACTGGGCACAGCATGTGTGGATACTGCCACATTCCCCTAGGACTACTGAAAAATTGAAAACTAAATTTGTCTTCATCTCAGAAGCACAATATGGAAAAAGATCATTTATCTCAGAAAACATAAAAGAACTTGGATTACTTTGTCAGGATTTTTATTTCCAAACTGCCAGATTGATTCTTTATACATGCCTACATTGAGGCATAAGTTTTAGCAATCTTATTTGGAAAGAAATGATATTTAGAGAGGAAAAAAATTCCCTGCCTCCGAAATTGCTGTAGGAATGAAGCTGTACTTCATTTTAAACCCTCTTACTTCTGCAACTCATTGATTTCCAACTCAAAAATTCTGTGCATATTTTGGTTAGGATTCTTTCAGTTGCAAGTGACAGAAAATCCAATTCGAGCTGACATAAATGAACAGAAAAACTTCTTGGGAGAAGTAACAGAAAAATCTTGGTCTTCTTTTCAAGAGGTTCAAAAATTCTCTGGGACATGGCCTCTTCTTTGATATTCATTCCATATTTTTTTCCTTATAAACTTTATTCTCATGATCCTTACACTGACAAAACATCTATGTTCATCCCAGAACCAATTACTGGGGGTATGGGATATAATGTTCTGATTGGTCACACACTCACCAATGAAGTCTAGGGAACAGATGAGTCCCCAGAGGAAAAAATAGGATGATTTTACCCAAACCATAGTGAGTAATCACTGTATGACCAAGACAATAGCTGTCTACTGTGACTCTAAGGAATCACATTAATTAACATACTTGAGTTTCATACATAAATTCAGGAGTACCTGAAATTGGAGTTTATTTAAGTTGCATTAAATTTTTCTGATTTTACAAACCTAAATTGACAGAAGACATTCTAGGCAACAATTTTAGTGAAATGAATAGGAAAAACATATGAAATCTCACAATGTGCTAAATAATTTACTCTTGATGTTTTAGTGAAAATGAAGAGAGAGGCACTAAAAATATCAGGTATATAAATTTGACTTGATCCCTGAATTCTAGTCTTGAAAAACAAAATCAGTGTGTCAGCATCAGTGTGATATTCCTCTCTGCTCTTTGTTGTCATTATTTTTACATAAAAAATGTATGTGCAGTTCCTAAGAAAGCTAAAGTAATTAGAGATAAAAAATCTTTAATTCTCAGTGATTCATACTCCCTCCCATCTCTGTAGGATTTCATAGGAAACTGCTTTGACATATCATCAGCTGTAAATTACTTTAATGACTTCTTTACCACATTTTACTCCTACCTATGAAAGTGATTTAGTTCCTTAATTTGTGCAACACCTGAACACATAAACATCAATACTATTCAGAGATGTAGAAGAATGTCATTTGCTATAGTACTTAAAAGCAAATTAAATTTGTTTCCAAAAATATTAGTCATTTTAACATTCATCTCAGTGTAATCAAATAGTTTCAAGGAGATTAATAGCACTGAAATCTTTGCCGACATTTTCATAGATAAGAATTTTATTAAATATGAGAATGGGTATTGCTCAAATAATACTATTTCTAATATATCTGAAAATTAAGTCCCACACTTGCTAAATATTTTTGTGTGCAGAGAGAGTATTATGTTTTCTAAAAGCATTTGAATGCACTGACAATATGAGTTGATTTTGAAAACATTAACCAGTGAAGATTTTATTATAAATTCAAAGTCTAGTCCAATGTATACCCCCCTTTAAAAAAAACTCTTATTTACCATATTGGATACATTAACTTTATCATCCAAACTTTCAGGTATCCTAGGTTCAAGACCTTGAAGAGTTTAGACTAAATTAAAGAAAAAGGGGATTATAGGCAAATATATTTTAATAAAAAATACAGTGTAATTATGTGGATTGAAAGAAATATTTTTCCTGATGAATCATATTACTAGATCTTTATGATATTACTACTTTTGTACCCTGATTTTGTCAGTATCTCAAAAAAGAAACTCAAGAAATTAAGAAAGCATTTTTTACTTAAAAGTCTGACATCTGCAAAGTATTAAGATACATCTATTGCTCACATGCATGTACGCTAACATAAAAATGTCACAACTTATTGCTTTAGAGTGGTGTGGTAGACTGATAGAAGCACAATTCAAAGAAAACGGTAAATAAAAGATGATTTAGTTGCAAATTATATATGAACCACACTGTGTATAAAATAATAATGCTTGATAAAAGGGAGCTAACAGAAAGTTAAGTATTTTGGAAATATCTCTTCTGAAATAAAGGTGGAAGATTTAAAAATCTTAAACACCATATATGTCCTTGAACATAACATAATAAAAAGAATAAATTTGTATATATGTCTAGCTAAAATCTATATTTATTAGTTAAATTATGACATTAAAAAATCCACATTGGAAGACTACCTAGTTGGGAGAAAAGAGGCACAAAATAATTAAATGACAATTACTCTTTAAGTTAATTTTTGATGCCAAGAAAAGAAAAATCTTTAAAAACCATTTTGAGTTCTATAAGAAAGATGAAAAAATATTAAGTTGGACACATGAAAGAAAGTGATGCACGCCCTCTAGATGGCCCCCAGACAGAGCTTGACTTGCTCCACAAGCACCTTCACGCTTCTATATCATTCCCCAGCCCCACCAAACAAAGAATATATTTTCTATATTATCTATCCAGAACCTTTCTAGTCATTTTTCATAGTTCTCTCCTCTGTGCTGCCAAGTACTGTTCCAACCACATTTTTAGGAATCATAAATTCATTTACATTTGTGCAACATCTATTGGCATTCTAAGTCTTTTAACCTATGAGACATACTGTTTAGTTTAAAAATAGAATCTGAGGCCTGTGCTGGTACAACAACTGACCATGGGCACATGGGAGCCAAGTTTACACCCAGGAAGGCTCACTTCAAATCCAGCCCTGTTTCTTCTCTTCCATTGACAATACTGACTGAGCATGTCAGGGCCTGTTAAGTCCACTTAAGGTAAACTTTCCAGGAAAGATTCTTCTTACTCATATTTTTACATTAAGGATCAATAAAGGCCCTAGCATGTTATGTATGCTCAAATGTCTACTAAACAAATTAAAGAATAAACAAATGAATGAATTAAACCACTTACTGATTAAACTGTCTCAGTAAAAATAATACTTATTTGGTTCTATTAAAAAAAATTGGGCAGTCAGGTGTGGTGGCAAATGCTTGTAATCCCAGTGACTTTGGAGACTGAGGCAGGAGGATCACAAGTTTGAGGCCAGCCTCAGCAACTTAGTGATGCCCTAAACAACTTAATGAGACCCTGTCTCACAATAAAAAATAAAAAGGACTGGGGATGTTGCTCAGTGGTTTAACGCCCCTGGGTTCAATTCCTGGTACAAAAAAAAAAAAAAAAAAAAAAAGGAAGACGGTATTTTTTTTTTTTTTTTTTTTTTTTTTTTGCTGTATTGTATGTATGCTTACATGTGTGTGTGAGTAGAGAGAGCACACATGTATACATGTATGTATACAATCATGTATCACATAACAGTTTAATCAACAATAGATGTCAATTCTATAAGATTATGCCTAATGATGTCCCAGCCATCTTATTTCACGTAAATATACTCTGTGATGTTCACACAAAAGCAAAATGGGCTGAGGATGCACTTCTCAGGACAGCCCTATGATTAAGCAATGTGTGACCATACATATATATTTAAATATAAAAGGAAATTTATCTAATGCACAGTTCAAAGAATTTTATCAGTTTCTTACTCCTCCATATTCAATCTGTAAGTCTCCTTTAAGTACCTTTCCATTCAACTTTTTTTTTTACAAAAGAAGGATTTGCCTTTTAATGGGAAATCTGCATTTCATCATAAAGATGAAATACAATGTGCTAAATTTATTTTGCCTTCTAGAAGTTTCCATTTTTTCATGAATACTTGACTTCTAGAAAAGATAGATACCTAAAGCAAATATATTTCAGGCATGAGAGACCAGAACCTTACTACTAGAATAAAAAGAATGAAAAATGAAACCTCCATTTCCACTGTACAGAAAGACATAATTTGCACATGTTCCATTATCACTAAACTTCTTTTCTAGGGTCTATGAGGGCCAAACAAGTAAAGAAGTTTTGAACCTGAAGCAAAGTCAGTCAGCTCTGAGTTTAAATAAAAATTTAAACCATGAAGCATTCCAAGATTTGGTGTAATAATAACTTTTACTCAAATAGCAACTTTGTGTGTTTTATTTTTTCAGAGAGAGAGAGAGAGAGAGAGAGAGAGAGAGAGAGTCAATTTCATTTAGGTTTTCATGTGGCTTTCATTGCTCCAACACTTCATTCTGTACGTGGTCCTCACACATGACAGGCAAGTGGCCTAACTGCTGAGCCATGGCTCCAGCCCAGCAACTTTGTGTTTAATAGCAAATTATTTATAATTAATCACTTTCTTAGCTACATCCTTCAAACCCCAATACCTAGAATACTTGTAGCATTAGCAGTTTAGTCACAAAATGCATCTGCAATTATGTCTAAATACTGATAGTCTTGGAGCCCAAATTCTGCTAAGGATCTGATAAACACTATGGATCTGAAAAAACACACACATATATGGGTAAATACCCAAACCTTACACAACCTCTCAGAGAAATAATAGATTTCCTAAAGCCCACTAGTGGACCCCACTTGAATACCTGTGCTCTGAGAAGAGTTGAAGACTTTCTCCCATCTCAGTCCTTTTCTATAGAGGAACCATGCTAAATGACAAGGACACCACGGTAGCCTCAGGAGGATGCAAAAAACTCTATGTCATGGAACTTTCAGCAGAAAACAATATCAATAGAATTAGATTTGAGCAAACGTTCAATACTCTTCTGAACTTTCTTCTGGAAGATTCATTTCTTTATTCAACAACTATTAACTGAGCTCCTGTTCTGAATCCCCATATTCTGCTGAGCCTCAAGAGTTGAAGGAAGACTAGGCATAAGGAATAGAGTGGACTGCTAGTGCCTGTCTCTGAAAGAAAGGGTCCCTAGGAGAATCATGGGGACCAGGGCATCTTGCCAGGGTGAGTAGCCAGATAGGCACTAAAGCCCAGCTCTCACCGGAATGGAGCATGCATGTGCCTACATGCTCAGAATGCACAAATTCCACTGAGTCCGGAACAGCAGCAGATGTAGAAAACCCTTGGTTGGAAATGTCCCAGCCAAAGCAATGATGACTGTAATGACCTTGGGAAAGTGTTCATTCAAACATAACATATAGTTGCAAATTGCATTTATTCATAAATAATGGAACCCCTAAGGTCATTTAAAACCTATGTGGTCTTTCTACCTGGTGAGAAAATCTTTTCTTTACTGTTTTAGGTTTGAAATCATGTTATTTCTTTAAATTTTTTGAAGGATATCCAATTTAGGTAGCAACAAAAATTAAAGGTAGACTCATTAAATTTGCATAATGATTAAAATTAAAATTATCTAACTGGGAATTATGTGTGTATTATTTAGGAATATTCCCTTTTTTTCAGATAATGAATGAATGTTTAATATGCACAAAGCAGAATTGTGAAACAATCCCTTCATTGGGGAGAAAAGAGATAATCCACAGAGGAAGCCTTGGAAGACTAATCAGGTTTCCTGGGTGTGCCCATACATGCACGGAAGAAAAGCACAAAGCCCTTGCCAAATTCTGCCCTCGACCACTAGGGATGGTCAACCAGAAGTAGTGGTATCTAAAAGGATATAGATTTTGCTGAATAGAAATCTGTTTTTAGATCTGTTCATTTGCCTCTCTTTAGATTCATTACAGTTTTAACTTATATAACAAGAACATTGTTTCCAAGGAAGCACTGATTAATGTCCTCCATGGACAAATAGAACAGAAACAAGGCACATTGCAGATGATTAATTCCACTTTTAGCTATGCTCAGGATGGGAGGTAGCCCCTGCTTACAAACTGAAGCCCTATGAATAAATGTATGCCCCCTTAGAATACTTCGGCAGAGATTCTGCAAAGATAGACGAGAAAATTCATGCAGGTTCAAATGCAAGTGATTTTCCAGGGATCTGTCTAATTTCCATAGCAAGGCCAATTTCCAAACATATTCTGAATATTTTTGCCATTTTATGTGATAATTCAATGTGATTGATAAAGAAATATCACTCAGTTTTAGCAGAAGTGTCATTTTAAGTAAAAATGGATTTTATTAAATAGTAATCAAACTGCATGAATCTGTCCAAACTTTTGTACTGGTTAAAAAGTGAACTTCTAGCTCAGAGAATAAACACTATTGCTGAAACTTCATGGGACTTCTCTATCTTGAGCCATATTAAATGCATGACAGTCATTCCTTCACATACATAAAAAGTAGAATTGAATTCAACTAATTGAATGCCCAACCCTGTGTTTTTATATAATGGTTCTGAAATTAAAGTGGGAAACAGAGATTCCAGTTATGAGTGCTTCTAACCAGCTGGATAGCTTTGGACAAATCACAGATCCTTCAGTTTCTCACTTTATTAAATTAGGATGATATCACATTGAGTCCCTGAGATAACAAAATAAAACTGTTCATCATGAGGTACAAAAGAAATAGTATATGAATCAACACATTAATAAAACATTAGAGCCATTCCATATAAATAGAGCATTAAAATGTGCATTAGGCTCCAGTGGCCTCAAAAAGTTTCCTGCTCAGCTATTATAGGTTAGAAAATGAAGTTAAATTGATAATGTCCCAAAGATTCTTTGTAATATTTTATGACAAAATTTAAAGCAGAATATCTGGCTCCTAAAGGAGGTTCTTTGTGCATTATCCTAAAATTGACAGGAGAAGATAGAACATGTTGATAGAGAAGCTAACTACAGACCAATATGTTCAGAAGCAGGTTCTTTCCTAACCCATATTATATTTCCCAACAGAGGAGAATCCCTAGAGAAGGGCAGAGGGAAGGGAGCTGCCTAGATGATAATTAATAATGACCATTACTACAAGATTTGTTGGAGCGAATTCTATTTATACTAAGCATTGAGAGTAATCTCATCACTTCAATCACTACTCCAAGATACTGTCAAATGGGTTTCAACATTAAGTAGAGAATCTAATTTGCTATATCTGGTGATAAGTATATTTGTTAAGATGGAAAGGAAAAAAGAAATTGAAGTTGAAAAAAAAGTCAGATGTCTCTGCTGACTCAAGAAAAATCAATGATTTATTTTCTGATGTGTGGGAGAAAAGATTTATGTCCCTTCTGTCTCCTCTACATTAGTTATATATTACTGCATAACAAATTATCCTCAAAATTTACTAAGCTAAAACAACAATTATCTCTGGCAGTTTGTGATAGTCAAGAATATTGGAGGAGTTGAGCTGGGGGTTTAAGCTCAGGTTTTTCCTTTCTTTATTGGTTCCTTTTTTAAGTATACATGACATAAGATTATATGATGGCATAATTATAAAAGTGTGGAGTTGAAGTTGCTCTAATCCAGTGACTCAGTTTTTCTCAATAAGTCACAGTCAAGTGGTCAGCTTGGACAGTAGTCATCTAAAGACTCTACTGGACTAGAGAATCCACTTCCAAGATCAATCTGTGTGGTTATTGGCAGACCTCCTTTTCTCAATGAATTTGGCCAGAGGTTCCGGTCCCTCACTGTATGGGCCTCTGGAAGGGACTGCTTCTTATAGTCTGGTGGCCTGCTTTCTTCCATGAAAGAGAGCCAAGTGAGTTGACACTGCAGATGGAAGCTGAAATTTCTCATAACATCATATCAGAAGCGAAATATCATCTCTGTCCTATACAATAGACTCATTGTGGCACAACTAGGAGGCAGGACCACTGCATGCCATCTTAGAGTCTGACCATCACTCATCTAATGAGGCAGAGGCATGCAAGAAAATAGCACTGCCACCCACAGAAATGGTTAGAGGTATCTGGGAGGCCCTGGACACAAGGTAAGGAATCATAAATACTCCATCTTTCACCTAGTTTTGTCTAAGTTTATCCATAGGTAAATATGTTTCCTCTCCTTCCTTGTGAAGTCTGCAGGAGTGCATTGGCTAAGCTAGTTAGTCTTTTCTAGTTTCTAATTCAAATTCATCAAGCATGTAGTGCAGTGAGGAAAAACAAGACATGATTTCCTTAAAAGTGCTTGCCTTTCAGAGAACATTCTTTCTCTGGCATTCTGTCTTTCCCTGGACAGCCTGAAGTTGTTTTCCTAGGAAAAGCAGGCAAAGAAAGGAAAACAAAACCTTGTTAGGGTAATCAGAAGTGATGTTAGAGAAGGATAATCCAATTAATGCTTTTCCCAGAAGAAAAGAGACAGGTCCCACAGCAGACTTGCACCTGTCCTCTCTCTGGCCAAAAAGATGCCAAGGAGAAACCTACCTCAGCTCAAAATCAACTCTTCAAATCAGCACTTGGAACTTGAACTCCAATAAGGTAAATTGATACCATGAGAAAAGAGGATTCTGCCATTTCTTAAATATTTACAATTCAGATTAATATAAAACATTCTGCTTTTTATATTTTGAGTTTTTTGAGAAAAGAATAAAGTGATGATAATATTGTATTGAATGGGGTGCATTCCTATTCAAATGCCTCTCTGTACCAGTGATGTCAGAGGAAGGGGTGGGGTGAATCCCACTTCCTCTCTCCCTCCTCCCTGAACATTCTGATAAGTCTTCCTCTGAACTCTACCCTGTCTACTGAGCTCAGAATCAACACCAAATTGAGCCATGGCTAATAATAGGTGTCATCTCTCATAGGGTTTAAGGAAATAACATCTTCATCAATTAATGGCCTCATTGATAAATAGTTTCATGAGATATATCTCTACATAAAGGAGTTTGTTTACTTAAATTTACTTATATTTTACCTTATTCCAAAAACCTTATTCCAAAAAAGACTTATAGTGATTTATAAAATACAACAAAAATAACATAAGCCAGCTGTAAAAGAAACAATATAGGGAAACCAAATCTATGGAACATAAAATTGAGCAAGGAATATAATTGCTACAGATGGGCAACAAACTTGGCTCTAAACCTCCTCACAGCCTGCCAACCTGAAAAGGGAAACTTGGTCTCAATTCAGTTTCCATAAGAGAAATACTAACAATTTTCCCAGGAGAGTGACAACTGTTCTTAAACAAAGATCAGACCCAGAGCTGCACATTAAGAAGGCATAATTCATACAACACAAATAAGATAATGTGGCATCATACAGCTTCTCATACTGACTTGGTCAGAGCTCCATAAAAATGAGTCTGAAGACCATATGTAAGAGAGAGTAAAAGAGAGTGTTAATCTCCTTCCTGTTCCTGGACACACAGAAACTCTATAAGCCCTAGCTTTCTTTGAAATTAGGTTGAGACCATGTGACTAGATACTGGCCATTGCAAAGTGCATCCGGATCTGGACATAACACCTCTCTCCTTTCTTCTTCCATAGTGACTTTGCAGGCCCAAATTTAAGATGGTAATGCCACACAATGGAAAGAAACTGTCCTTAGCTCAGAGGAATATCTCTAAGGATGGCCACTTAATCTGAATTAGACCATGTGATGAGAAAGAAACCACGTTAGTGAGTTCATTTCCCTGCCTTGAACAATGAACATGATCAATATGAGTCCACAATTGCAGCTCTCTGTAGAGGTGATTTGATCAATGTGGCAAGTTTACAATATCGGAAGAATAGGGAGATCTAAATCTTTCATAGTCCTGCCTTGCTCAACTAAGTAGTACTAAATCTTAAAGTTTATTGTGATGGTTATATAATAATAATAATAGTAATAATAATAATAACTAACATTTCAATATCACTATGTGCCAAACACTATTCTGGGCCCTTTCAATATATTAACACATTTAATCCTCACGCTACATAAATTCATTTAATCTTTACCAGTAAGATTGGTATTGTCCTCCCAGAAAAGCGATTAAATATTTCTAATTATCTGAATATCCAAAAGGCTTCAAAATACATACCAGCTACAATACTAATGGCATCCTCTTGGAATAGCCAAGGAGCCTAAAGAATCACTGATCTTAATTGATGCCCACTCACTTTAAAAGAATTATTCTCAACGGAGCCCAAATTATTTTTTAAAAAGAGCTTCCTATATAATCTAATTATATGATACCTTACTGGGTTGATATAGCAAGCTCTATAAGTTCCTTCAAAATTTAACACAGATAATGCAATGTTACATATATGCTAGTCTTTTTTTTTTAAACTGTGGGGCCATAATTTAATAAAACACAACAAAATCTATTTTCTCAGGGGAGATAAAACATAAAATTGATGGTTTTTGGTCACGCTAATTCCATTGTATACATTCCTATGTGATCTAGTCATTGACCATTTATGACATCACAGAAGAGAATCAATATTACTCCCTAACACTTCATTCTTAGTTCTCTTAGCTATAATTAATCTTTTGGAAAACAAACTTAACCTTCCTGTTAACTCAAATATCGCTTTTGTTAAAATGCAAAATAATGAGTTTCCTAGTTTCATTTAAAATGCCCTCATCTACCTCAAATATACTATATAGAAATCATAAAACTATAGATCAGGAAGACAATGTTTAATGTCACCTAATCCAAGTCCTTTGTCTATAGAGGGAAAGACTAAGGCCTAGACAGGCTCCTTGTCCTGGTTCTCCTCCAAGCCCTTCCACAGATTCACACTGTGCCATCAGTAGCCTCCCGAGGTGCGTTTACATACTGAATCTGCAAAGCATGCTCAGCCAAGAGGCAGCAATGAAGCATGAGCATAACTTTTCAAGTATTTATCACAGAAAAACAAACCAAAGCCATCAATGGAGGTGGGAAATGCTTGCTGCTAAAATCAAGCAACAATTGAATTTTGAGAGAGAAATGGTAGCTCTGAATCTTCTTCCAACATGGCCTTGCCTATGGGACCCACATTTGAATTTCTGGACACCATCCCTGTCATCTCAAGGCCTGGCCATTTCAACTGATCACTCTGACATTATGGGTTTGCCAGCAACAAGCTTGGAAAACATCCTGTATTTGGAGCTACCTTGTCTGTCACTAGGTGGCCTGAGGCATTCCTGTCCCAGATGCCAACTCAACCTTTCTGGGGCCCTTCTCCAGGTCCCTGGTTGCCCCAAAACATTTTAATAATTCAGCTGTTTAGAAGGTTGTTTTGACACCCAACAACAGACTGGGAAAAAAAACAAACAAACAAACAAACAAATCACTTTGCATAGAAGTAACAGACAAGCCAAACCAACAAAACCCCTGCTTCTGATGCTAGGAAATTTGCCTGAAGAAAATAAAAATCCCTGTGAGTACACAGCAAACATTAAAAAAAAATGACAAGCAAATGACAAACAAAAACTTTCCAAAATGTAGAAAATAGACACAGAGGTCTTAGAGGTTTAAAGAAACATTCATTACTGTAGGTGTTGCCCTAAGTACACATGGGTATTACTTTGCAAAGCATTTTTAAGTTAAAGAAGTTTGGTGGTTTAAAAAGACAAGTAGCTTTTCACATGAACTTCACAAAGTACAGCCATTTTTTTTTTAAAATACAAAACCACCTGAACCCTCTTGACTAAATACAGATCACCAAGATTCTGATTTAACTGGACAATATGAAAGCCTAAAGGTATAGGGGTTATTCTAAGAGAAACAAATCTGGGGTCACACAGTGTTATAGACTGTTTTGGTCCCCCCAAATTCATATGAACCTCTAACCTTCAACGTGATGGCCTTTGGAGGTCACGCCTTTGGGTGGTAAGTAGGTTGAGATGAAGTCATGAGTGTGATTGGTGCCCCTGAAAGAAGAGACACAACTGTCTGAGAGTGCTTGACTTGGCAAACTAGCACTCACTCTTGCACTCTCTCGCGCTCTCTCTCTCTTTCCCATCCTTCCTTCTCTTACTACCTTCCTCTTTTCCTCTCCCTCTCTGCCTCTTTGCTTCTTTCTCTCCTATATGAGGACACAGTAAGAAGGCAGTCTTCTGCAAGCCATGAGGGGATCCTCACCAGATCCAACCTGCTGGTACCCTGAACCCAGACTTGCCAGCCTCCAGAACTATGAGAAAAAAATATTTTTTAATTGTCCCATCGATAGAATTTAGTTACAGCAACCCAAGCCAACTTACACACAAGGTTTCCCGTAGGTTATCTGGGCAAGACAAAAAGACAAAAGGGAACATGCAGACGGAGTAAAGGATGCTTCCAGAGGGGATTTACAGCATCTGCTTCTCAAAAGCATCTATTGATTTCATTCAAACCTACAGCATGTACCCAATGCAACTCCTTTTAACTACAACTAAAGCCACATTCTAAACCATGACTGTCCTTAAGCCACAAAGAAAAAAAAATGTGATACAGACTGAAAAGAAAAAACAGGGGGTTGACATCCTTTCCAGATACAGATGCAGAATCTCAAATTTTTAAGATTTGCTTGCTTTCATTTTATATATTGAGTAAAGTGAAAAAGTCATATTATCAATATTTAAAAGGCTTGGTTTGGGACTGGAGCCGTAGATCAGCAGTTACAATGCTTCCCTGGCATGAATGAGGATACAAGTTCAAACTCCAGCTCCGTTTATGCAACAAAGTGCCAGAGCAATGAAAAATTAATAAAATTGATTCTCTCACTGTCTCTCTCTCTCTCTCTCTCTTTTTTAAAGAGAGAGAGAGACAGTAAGAGAGAGAGAAAGAAAGAGAAATAATTTTTATTTAGTCTTTCGTATGGCTTTTGTTGCTCTGAGACTTCATTGTATGTGGTGCTAGGGTTCAAACTCACATACTCGCACGTGCCGGGAAAGCACCACAACCACCAAGCCACTGCTCCAGCCCCTGTCCCTCTCTCTTAAAGAAAAAAAAGAAATCTTGGTTTGTATACACATAACGCTTGCCCTTCTCAGAGTGTTTTATTCTATGGGAAAAAATACATCAACCTTCTCTTATTCCCCTACAAACTTCCCTGACTCTGCTCTTTCCTGGTTCTTTTCCACCTTTTTCAACACAAGCTCACTTTTTTCTACTCACAATGGTACCTGTCTCCCAAGCTCATTCCCCCAATCACCTTTCTCTCTTGCTCGTTATGCTATTGATTATTTTCCACTAATTTCTAAAAATGATCACACATTTACCATTAAAAAATCAAAACAGATCACACCCAAACCTTAGGTCACCCTTAGCCACAAGACTTCTGTCTCTTCTTCCTTTGAGAACTAAACTTCTGGAACACCACCTTCTCCACCCTATATTCTCTAGTTCCCCCCTTAACTTACTTTAAATTGGCTTCCACTCACCGTGATCGCTCACATTGCCTCACCCATCTCAAACACTCAGGCTCTTTACCTCGATGTCTCCGCAGTGCTCCAAACTTTTTACCACATAATTCTTCACTCACCAAATTCTTCCTGAAAGTCTTCCCTCCTGTGGCATTTTGTACACCCACCTCATGCAGGTTTCCCCCAATCCCCTGGTCACACTTCCTGTTTGTTTTCATGGCTCATTCCTTAACACAGTGGTTAAGCTAGTAAATTTTGGATTCAGGTCTTAAGATTCATTTCATAAATGTTTCTAAAATATCTCTCAAATGTTTCCCATTCTCTCCCTATCCATTGCTATCACCTTATTTACTCTGTAATGCTTCAGCAAACCTCTATCCTGTAATATCTGTTCCTCAAAACCCTTTCCACTGTTTCCATAATGGCATTTCTGAAAAGGCAAATTTTATTCTGTTTCTTTTCATTACTTCAAATTGTTCAATGATCCATGATTGATTTAGGAAAGGACAAATTCCCTGATTTACAACAGAATAGATTATCCTCTACCCACCCCCAACAGTACTTATCACCACTACCCCACAGCACTTAATTGCCTCTTCTGTGCCACCTTCCATTCTTCCTGTGTCCCCTTGTCAAGACTCGACTCTCAAGTATTCTTTAAGATTCAATGCACAACCTCTCCTGTAGCAATTATTCTTTGACAGCTTCCCTCCCAATGTTGAGAGAGCTAATCTTCCTCTGTGAGACAAAAGCCCATCATGCTTAATGATCATATGGTATTTTTAATTTTCTGGACTCTATAAGAAAAAGTCAGGTTTGATTTCCAGAAGCCTAGGCCAAGCTTAGCACATTAAAGATATTTAAGAAATGCATACTAGTAACAAATTCATGATTTTAGTAATTCTCTTGTGGAATATACCAGACAAGCATAATTAATCCCATTTTACAGATGAATAACAAGACAAGAGGTTAAAATCAATAAATCTGTTCTAGAAGCTCAAGAATCAGTGGCTTGGGGAAAAAGAAGTGCTTACTTCTTGTTTTCATTATATGTCCATCAAAGGTTAGCAGAGGTCTCTGCTCACATTAATCTTTGTCCCTGAGATATTTTGTCTAATTGAAAGTGTTTCCTCAGTGGTGCAACTCTACTGGACATTGAAGAAGATAATTTTATCCACTCAGAAGATTTAACAATAAATGCAATGGCATATATTTGAGTTTAATCAGCCTTTTTTGACCAAAAACTTTATCAGTTTGATTTTTGCTTTTTGATATTGGAAGGAAATTATCTCTTCAAGTATATAATTTTTTAAGTCCATGGACTCTGTTCCTTTTATTCATGCTTGCCACCTGACCAATTCTTACATGACTTTATGGACTCTTTGGTGAAATACTTACCAAACACAGCTGAACTACCAACACACATTGCTAACATTTTATTTTCTACATCTTCCTGTAGAGATACAAATCAAATAGGTACATTAGCTCCCTTCCAAATTATCACTGGAAAGAGTTTACCATCTGTCTAACCTCTAATAATCAGATAACCAGGATCCAATCAATAAGCCAGCGCCATATCATAGGCTTAAATGCAGCAACTACCCATTTCAAAGCACAATTCCTTATTCTGTAAGCGTAGGATATGTTAAATACAGTAACAAATAGGCTTAAAGCTGCTGTTTTAAATTTTATTATAATGTATTTATTATGCGTCATTTGAAAGGTACTATCTATTCATCAGAGTCCTTCAGGGACTCAATCCAGTCATTCCATCTTTCCAAGTCAAGTTCCGTATTTTCAAGGTAACTCTAGTAGAGGTAGGGACATAGCAAATGAAGCTTCCACTCATATTTGATTAGACAATCAGGGGTCTTTTGGACTGGGAAGTGCAACCCTATCATATTAACCCAGAATAAGGAGAACCAATACGTTTACAAACAGTCCTAATTTAATTACTACGACAGCCATACAGTCAATTTAGTGACAGAGGTAATATTAAAACCCAAGTCCTAACTCTGAGTTCTATTTATTACCTTAAGTATTTGTATTAAAATCTGCACTGAAACTAATCCAAACACATAACACAAAAGTGGCAGAAATCCTAAAAAAATTTCTGTTTAACACTATGCGACTTTTTGCTATGTGTTTACTTTCTGACAGGAGCTTATATTGAAGACAGAAGCTGAAAAATTAATCATTTTCAACCCTAAACGTAAAGTTTGCAAACGAAAATATTAAAACCTTTCTTTCTGAGACTGTCTTCTATTTTCTGCCACTTCCTTTATCAGAATATTTTGTTATTGTTAGTGTCTGCATGCCACATCTACATCTGCTTGCAATGCCTTCCCAGATAGGTCACCAGTTGTAGCAAATAAAAATATGACACCTAGTTAAATTCAAATTTAGATAAACAATAAATGATTTTTAGTGTAATAATGCTTTAAATATTGTATGGAACAAAAGTCCCAAATACTACATATGACATAATAAATTATTTATCACATATTCAGATTTAACTAGGTATTCTGTATTTTATCTGGCACCCCTACCTCCAGATCTGAGTCATCAAATAAGCTAACCTAAAATAACTTCATATAAATATTTATAACAGAATACCAAATTTAAACAGAAACATTTGGCCAATTTAACTTGTCAAGAGCCGTGGAAAAACACTTGTTATTTTAAGTATCTTTTGGCAGGATGGATGGACTGAGAATTCGTAAGATTTCCATGAAACCCATTAAATTGATTCTAAACTTCATGGAGAAAGATAAATGCACAATAATATGCACGAAATTTTTGAAAAATAAAAACTTATTCTGTGTTTGGAGCTTTTGAGCTTCTCTCTTCTAATTATTTATAAAATACGTTGTTGGTTCTTGTAAACCACAGTTATTTCACTGTGCTGTAAACCACTAGTACTTCTTTATTCTGTCTGTTTTGGTACCCACTATCCAAACTTCTACCCCACTTCTCGCCCAACTTTCCTAGGCTCTAGTAAACACTATTCTGTCTTCAGGTCAACATTTTTAGCACCCCTATATAAAAGAGAACACATGGTATTTGTCTTTTGTATTAACTTATTTCACTTAACATTGTGTTACCCACTTCCAACCATTTTGCTGAAAATGATAAGATAATACTCTAAGTTGAATAAAATTCCATTGTGTATATATACCACGCTTTCTTTATCCATGTATGCACTGATGGTCATCTGGGTTGATTTACTATCCTAACTATTATGAATAATGCAACAATAAACATGCATGACCAGGTATCTTTTTGATATGCTCATATACCTTTCTCTGGACAGACAGTAGTGGGACAGCTGGATCATATAGTGGATCTTTTGTTTCGCTTTATTATTTAGGAGCCTCCTTAGGTTCTCCAGAGTGGCTGTACAAATTTACATTCCAATCAACAGTATACTACAAGAAAGTACTATATGATTTGTTCCTTTTGATCAAAATCACTTGGCTGTTTAGGATATTTAGCAATTTAATATAAATTCAACTTTTTTCTAGTTCTGTGAAGAATGCCACTGTTACTTTGATAGGCTGAATCTGTACATCACTTTGAATACTGTGGATATTCTAACAATATTGATGGTTCCAATTTCAGAGTATGGGATGTTTTTCTAATTTTTGTGTCCTCTTCAATTTCTCTGATCAATGTTTAATAACAGAGAAAAGGCATTTGATAAAATTCAATCATGTTCATTGCAGAGGACTTTTGCCTCTTCAGTTAAATTTAATCCTAGGTAATATTTTGTAGTTACTATAAATGATATTGCTTTCTTGATTTCTATTTCAAATAATTTAATATTGGTACTTAATGATGCTACCAGTTTTTGAATGCTGATTTTGTATCTTGCAACTTTGCTGAATTAATTTATTGGTTGTAAAAGTTTTGGGCGGAGTTTTTAATATACATATAATCAGGTCAATTGCAAACAGTGACAATTACACTTATTTTGCAATTTGGAAGCCCTGTGTTTCTTTCTTTCTCTTGCCTCAGTGCTATGACTAGGACTTCCAGCACTGTATGAATAAAAGTGGTGAAAGTGGGCATTGTCTTATTCCAGATCTTAGAGGGAAAGCTTTTGGTTTTTCCCCATTCAATAAAATATTAGCTATTACTTATTATAGTTGGCTTTTTCATGTTGAGATACATTCTTTATATGCCTATTTGACTCAGCTTTTTTGACATGCACGGATGTAGAATTTTATCAAATGCTTTTTCTGTGTCTGCTAAAATAATCATATGATTTTTATCCTTCATTCTTTTGATATAATGTATCATGTTTGTTGCATGTATTTAATTATCCTTGCATCTCTAGGATGAATGCCACTTGATTATGATGAATAATCTTTTAATTTTTAATTCAGTTTGCTAATATTTTGCTGAGAATTTTGGGGTCTATGTTTGTCTAAGATATTGGCCTGTAGCATTTGTGTGTGTGTGTGTGTGTGTGTGTGT
>PVKS010025587.1:0-29657 GCA_004027875.1 Aplodontia rufa | reverse complement strand
CACATACACCACAAAGTGTTGGAGGAACGAAAGTCATGTGAAAAAATAAAACTTGCTTCTCTCTTAAAAAAATAGTTTTTATATTACTTACTGTTGGAGACTAAGCCCAACATGATGCCAGAGAAAGAATTAGTGGTAAATAACTCTGTAAAGAGCCCAGCTGGCTTGTAAAAGAATTGGTGGTAAACAACTCTAAGAGGCCCAGCTGGCTTGTAATTAGCAGACTGCCTGACCACATGACTGAGCTATTTGGCCGCTCATTTGTTACAATTGGTTGACTGTGTTTGCACTGTACCCCTATTGGTTGTTGTAACAGATATATACCGGGTGTACGGAGAAAGAAAAAAAGTGTAGTGAGAGGAGAGCTTCCCATGCAGGCGGCAGAAACGAGACAGAGTAGTAGCCACTAGTCAGAGAATCAGCAGTGGCAGAGACAGGAGAGCAGCAGAAGAAGCTGAGGCAGAGAAGCAGCAGCGGAAGAGACAGAAGGAAGAAAACCTAACATGCAGGCAGTAAGAGAGGAAGAAAAGCCTCGGCAGTAGAAATAGGGACTCTAGTGCGGCAGTAGAAACAGGGACTCTAAAGAGAGAAAATGTGAATAGCCTTGACTCTAAATGTAATGTTTTAAGGCCTTGCCTCTGAAAGAGAGAAGGTGGAGAAATGAAGGGCTTGGAGAACTCAGGGTCAGTGGGTCTACTTCATTCCCAGTCAACCGCCGAATGAGAGCCGTCTGGTTCCTCCGGCTGGGACTGGACACTTACCTATTAAAAATGATACTATTTTTGAATATATAAAATTGAACATTTACATTAAATATTTGTTAAATAGTTTACATATTTTAAATCCTTGGTTCTATTTCAAAGTCACAATTTAGAGTTACAGAGTCAACCACACACACTAGGCCCTGGGGTCTGCATCAGCCAATGCTCTGCTTCTCCAGGCTGGCACCCAGCACCAGGAGGCCTTTCTCCTCCTCCAGTTTCTCCTATAGCCTGGCTGGTTACTCATGAAGATCAGCACTGTTTGCTAAGATTTTAAAGCTCTTTGAAGTTTTTTCAGTTCAGGTGAAAATAGACCTCTGACCAGTTGGAAGTTCACAGTGCTTGAAAAATACATGCACATAAATATCTAATCTGTCTAAAACAAAATAAAAACATAAAGTGATTTTTAAAATGTCAACTTTGGGGATGTATAATGGTTTTTTGACTAAATACAGGTTTTGAAACTAAACTATTTCCCCATAAAATTACATTTAGCACAAAACGCCAACAGATAATTGTTGAGAATGGCCAAGAAGTGAAGAGAGAGTGGGAAAGAAAGTGATAAGGGATAGCCTGTTGAATTCTACAGTGTTTCTTTCTGGCAGAAAAATACGAATGAAAAGAATCTCATTTGAGAGACTATGAATAGGGGTTGGAGCAGTGGCTCAGCGGTTAGAACCTGGTTTTCGAGAGGACATGGGTTCAAACTCCAGCACCACACGCACAAAGAAGTGTCAGAGCAACAAATGCCACATGAAAAACTAAATAAAAATTGATTCTCTGTTAAAAGAAGGAAAGAAATATGAATAGCAAGTTCCTCATCTCCCCCCACCATTCTTCTCCCCGATTCCAGGAATCATCCAACATGGAACTCACCGCAGTCGTTATCCCAAGGTTCTTGGTGAGAGTTTTTGTTTTTTTTCTCACCCAGCCCCAGCAACTCTTAGGGTCCCTGAAGGAGGAGTGGAGTCAGTGCGGAGGAACGACCTGAACCTCCGGAGCAAGTTGAAAGCAGACACAGCAAGCCACGTGAACAAAATGCTGTCTGTTCTTTATTGTTGAGCTCTTTTATACAGGTGCACAACCAGTACTTTCATTATCTGCCTCATTAACCAAATTGACTACATACCACTATTAAAACTGTTTCAGAACACCAAACATAAAACTATCCACTTTATCATTAGTTCGTGGTCAAATCCTCATGAACCGTTTCATGTATTCAACAATAAGGCTTTATTTTCAAAAAGGATAATATTGTTCTTAGTTCTTTACACCTGTTTTGATAAGAGGCAGAGATCAAACACTTTCCCAAGACTCTCCCTATTTTCCTTCAGATGTTTCTTATTTAGCTATGCTATAGGCCCTTATACCCTAATTAACTACTAACCTAAAACTATTTTGTTACTGTAACCTTACTAAATATTTTGTAGCTATCCTAAGTCCTATAATTGTTAATCTTAAGATATTTATGCATTCTAACCTATGTGCTAAGAAGTTAAAACTTCTGCAAAGACAGGAAAGGCAATTTTTACATATACTGTTTCTTTTGTTCTTTAGTTCTAATTATTTTGCTTTCTATTTCCAATTTTGTTTTGAAGTCAGTATAGCTTCACTTTTCATGACTTCTATATGTGTTATACAAGTACCCTTCTCATCAATTCCCAACAGTTGTTTGAGCAATGGAATTCTCATAATAAATCAGAGAGTTGCCAGTTTGAGTAAATTCATAATACATATAATTACTAGAACGTAGCCAATTTCCAGAAGGGATGGTTTTGGCAATCTCCTGGAATGCTGGCTTTGCCAAGCCCTTCCCCAAGTCTGGACTTGGTCAGACAGAAGCTTGGTGGATACTGCTGCCTCCAATCCAACATGGAACTCGCTGCAGTCATAATCCCAAGGTTCTTGGTGAGAGTTTTTATTTTTTTCTCACCCACTGGAATGTCATTCTTGTAGGATAAGTGCTATGTCTGATTGTTTACTTCTGGGTTCTCAGGACTAGCATGGTGGCAGCATTTACAGGTGCTAGTAAAATATCTGATGAAGGAAAGAACGAACTGATTTTTAGGTTTTGGTTGTTCTCCCAGAGTAATGATGGATTTACACTCCCTTGCCTGGTCTTCTAGGGGTCCCATTTCATAAGAGTGTAATCATGGCCATGAAATAGAAGATAATTGCCCAACCAGCATTTGTTCATGACATGACTTTCATCTGCACTGTATTCCAATCAGTCTTCGTGATTGAACATTCTTTTTTTTTTTTAAAGAGAAAGGGAGAGTGAGACAGAGAGAAAGCGAAAATCAATTTTATTCAGTTTTTCATGCGGTCCCTGTTGCTCTGACACTGTGTACATTGTGCTGGGGTTTGAACCTGTGTCCCTGTGCATGCAATGCAAGTGCCTTAACCACTGAGCCACCACTCCAGCCCCAGAACATTCATATTTTAAAAGAAAAACATGTAGTTCTTTTTGCTAAGTGGAATACATCTGAATTTTATATCTGAATAGAGTCACGGGTCAATATACAGTTATTTGAGAAAAATGGGGTGAAAAGACTTGGAATTCAGTATTTTTATATTTGTTTGCATGCCACTAAAAAATTCACATTTGAGCCAGGTGTAGTGGTGCATGTTCGCGATCCCATTCATTAGGGAGGCTGAGGCAGTACAATCACAAGTTCAAGGCCAGCCTCGGTAACGTAGTGAGATCCTGTCTCAACATAAAAAGTAAAAAGGGCTGAGGATGTTGCTCAGTGGAAGATCACCTCTCGTTCAATTCCTGGTACTAGAAAAAAAGACAGAAAGAAATTTCACCTTTGTTTATAAGGGAGGATGATCAAGGAACAGGTCATTCTGCCACACTTTCCTTTTTTCTTCCATTAAAACCATGACCAGGTGACCTACTAGAGCTGCTATATATTTTTCCCTGTGATTTTGCTAAATCTGCAAACTGCAATTAAGCAAAAGCTGTGAGAGAACCCAAGGCTGCAAGCATTTAAGTACCATTAGCTACTCACATGCTGCACAAAACCACCGATTCGTTCTCATGGAACAAGAGGTGGAAACAAAGATATCTGTTTAGTTATTTTCCTACTCCAATCAGTTGGAAGCCAGAAAAGTCACCAATTAACACTCTTTTTCATTATTATGCTGGGCAGAGTATTTTTGAAAGTGCTGCTTCAACAAAACATAAAGGAACTCAGGTATTCTCATATTTCTTTTCTGAACCTAGATTTGAGCAGGGCCATTCCATCTGATTCTAATTCCTGTAGGTAAGCAGATGGCCAGGCAACACACCAAGAATTATAATAATCTAAGTGGGATGTTCCTAAGACATGAGTTAATGCTTTCGAACCCATAAAGCTTGGGATTTTATGGAGATGAACCACATTATAGACCCACGTGCAAGCAAGTGCCCATCCAAACTACCTTGACTGAATCAACAGCTCAGCTCATTTGCACCTCCTGACCTTCTGGAACTGACCTGTGAGATGTGTCCTCAAATTCATTTTTTCTTTCTCCTGATTGAAATTAGATATATTGAGAAATGCATGTAACTATAATGTGCATTTTAGGGTTCAGATTTCTTGAACTAAAACAAACAAGGTAAATTACACTGCTATAAGCAAGAGATTTTAAATTATAACCATTGTGTCCCTAAGAGTTCAGGAGACACTGTCAGAGGTGATCTTGAAAGAAATGGGAAGGAGCATAAATGGGAAAATTCACCATAGAAAACTAACTTCCACCAATTATCCACAATTAATTGAGAGCCAATTTTCCTGCCGTGGAAAGAAGGCAGGGCTCGGAATCCAAAGACCTGGGTGTGAACTGTGACTCAGACACTTTAGTTCTGCTACTCGGCTGTCACTATAAGGAAATAGGGACACAGGCTGGGTGAAAGAAGTTTATTTTGGCTGCTGGTTCTGATGTTCAAGTCCGAGATCAGGCAACCCTGTTGCTTTGGACCTCCAGTGAGGGCCGCGGGTCACGGCAGGCAGAATTTCACAGCTCAAGCCAGGAAGCAGAGGGAGACTGGGAGGCTGGGGTCTCACAATCCCCTTTGAGGACATGCTTTTAATGGCCTGATGACCTCCCCCTGGGTCCCACACCGCTTAAAGTGCCATAGCACCTTCCAACGCATCCACCCTGGAGATCAGGCTTTTATATGTGGATCCTTGGGGACCCTCATCCAAACCTTAGGACATCAGTGGCATCAAGAAGCCATTTAACCCTTCCTCCTCAGAGTCCTTATCCTTAAAATGGGTCTAACACACCTGCCTCACACAAAACCCATACAAAGAATCTGGCTCACAAGGCACGGCCAGTGAATATCTATTACTTTTCTTATACTTTTATTTTTTAATAGTAATACTGTTTTTAGAGCACTCTACTGCTTTCAGATTCTCCTACATGAATTTTCTGAACACATCTCCCAGCAACTTGCGATGAACATCAATTCTGTTGATGAAACTTGTTCTAGAACCTGGACTAGTTTACTTCTAGTCCTGTGCTAATCCCAGTAGACTGATTACTGGGATTGTTGAAATCAGATGAGGAAATAGGTCAAAGCAGTGAACAGACTTGAAGACCAATATATAATAATCAAAGTTTCTTAAAGATGACATTAGGTTGAATAAACAAAAAAGGTATTATGCCAACCAGGTGACATCGTTGCTTTTGTACTACATAGTTAGGGCCACAGGAGACTAGAAATGAATATCTCATTAAGAAATATAGAGGGCTGGAGCTGTGGCTTGGCGGTTTCGGCACTCTCCTGGCAAGCACAAGGATCCGGGTTTAAACCCCAGCACTACATACACAACTAAGTGTTGGAGCAATGAAAGCCGTGTGAAAAACTAAATAAAGTTATTTCTCTCTTTCTCTGTCTCTCCCACTGTCCCTCTCTCTTTAAAAAAAAGAAAGAAAGAGAAAGAAAGAAAGAAAGAAGAAAGAAAGAAAGAAAAAAATATAGAGAAGCCAAACACAGCAACGTATTCCTCTAATCCCAGCAACTCTGGGGTCTGAGGCTGGAAGATTGCAAGTTTGAGGCCAGCCTGAGCAATTTAGTGACATATTAAGCAACTTAGTGAGATCTTGTCTCATAATATAAAATAAAATGGGCCAGGGATGTAGCTCAGTGTTCCTGGATTCAATCCAACATACCATAAAGAAAAAGAAAAAGAATTAAAGGGCATACACCACATAGGGGTCAGTAGGCTTGTAGAGTGATGCAAAATGATTCATTTGAAAATGTCATTCTTGTTAACAACTATCATTTGCACAAGTCCACTGACAAAGCTTGCATACATAAATACGTAAGTCATTTGTTAACGATTCTTGCTGTTGCAAATTACAGTTAAATAAGAAGTATGCATTAGTTTCAGCAACTTAAAAATTAGTAAATTGATTCACAATATGGTTAAGTACTACTAGAGAAATAATCTTTTTGGTTTTTATCTATTTTTTCATTCTTTTCTACAATGTACAAATGCGCTATCACTAGAAGTCTTCATCTAAAAATGAAGTCTTGGGACAATTTTATGAAAATCTCTGAAATGAAAAAGTAGACCAAAGAGGTAAAATTAAGGATTTCAACGAATTTTGGAAGCAAACAGGAATACAGTTTGGCATTTGGGGGCACCTACCCCTGTCTGGTGAACCAAAGACTTTCTAGTGGAGTTTTCTTTTTCTGCCAAGTGAAGGTGTCCAGAAGAATAAAAGCCAGAGATAATGAGTCAACCAAGAGTAAATCTGAGAACAGAGAACAGCGAAGCAGGACCAGAGCAACAGGTTCACATTTTACAGAAATAAAAAAACCCATGGATAGGGCTGGAGCGGTGGCTCAGCAGTTACGGTGGGCGCTTGCCTGGCATGCACAAGGACTCAAGTTCGAACCCCAGCACCACGTACACATCAAAGTGTCAGAGCAAAGGGAGCCACATGAAAAACTAAATAGAATTTATTCTCTTCTCTCTCTCTGTCTCTGTCTCTTTCTCTCTTTAAAAAACAAAAAACTCATGGATAATTCCTAGAGAGCACAATGTGAGAGCCTGGCTGGACTGTCTAGTGGGTGCTTCACTACACCACCCAACTGTACCACCAAGGTCCCCACTTCAGACTGAAGAATTCATTTCCCAGCTGCCAAAAGTGTTGCGTGTCCATGGCTGCATCTCTCTCAGGCGCTGCCTTTGACTGGAGGAGCTGCCTCGCCACAGCTGTGTTCCCTTTCAGAACCAGTCAGCACCCAGTGACTGAAATGCAGGGCTGCCAGGCCCCGTAACCCCTGGCCTCAACAGTGACAATGCTGAAGGGCCAACCTGGTTCCAGATCATCTTGTGGAATTGGCCAATAATTCTTTTGCAATTACATCAGAGTTCAGCCTCTCTTCCCCCCTTCTTCCCTGACTCCCTTACCAGTGTTGATCCTTGAGCATTTACCAATTACTGCCCGTAAATCTCATGTCAGAGCTTTTCAGAGATCCAAACAGAGACACTTTGATACAGAAATGATCCCAGGAAGCAGAATCTATTGCGGGATTTTGGAGAAAAGTTGCTTGTTGGCCATCTGGCAAAGAGGATGCTCTCAAAGGGTGTATATGGAGAACTGACACTTGGCACCAGGTGGAGGTCAGATGTCAAATTTGTTCAGCCACGGTGAGCTGGAATAGGACAGGAAAGAGAGGGGAAATGCTGGCATAGCATTTGAGAGGTATATTCCATGATTAAGGGCCCTGGGGTAAGGGGAAACTGATTAATCCAGGGAGACTGGCTCCACTGCAGAAGTGGCTAAAGTTCAAGCTGGCACTAAGGGCGAGCATGCGTGTGAGGGGAGGCACGGATGGCTACAGAAGAGCCTTTCAGTAAAGGGAAACAGCATGCTCAGAAGCCCTTGTGCAGAAAAGTGCCTGACTCAGAGGAAGTGAGAAATGGCTGGTGAATCTCTAGAGGGTAGAAAGGAAACAAGATTAGAAATGGTGCCAGATAAGGCTGAAGAAATAGGCAGGCACCAAATTACAGTGGTGGATTATCGTGGTCATCTTAGGAGCAATGAGAAACCACTGAAGGGTTTGAAACAAAAATCTGCAAGGTCAGATCTGCCTTAATTTTTTTTTTCTGTTTGTGAATGAATTGGAGACAGCAAAAATGAAAACGAGGAAGACCACCTCTTAAAAGCTGTTGCAGGGGCCCATGCCAGGGTGCAAGGGCTCCATTAGAGCTGACTGGATTGCTACACCACCTTCTTGGCAATGGGAGGGCCAAATCCACCTCCATTCATGGGCTGACAAATAGGAAAACAACCTGGGCAGTTCCCTTTATCATTTCAAGACTGGAAGCTGGCTGGGCTCCAAAGCAAAAGGGATTGTGTCTGTTGTACCCCTGTTTCTGGGACTCAGAAAATGGCACATACCTGAATAAATGAATTAAATACTCCTAATGAGATTCTAGTAAGTTCCTATAGCTCATTCACGTCCAGATATGAATGATAAACTTGAGCACAGGCTCAAAGGGAGGGCAGGATGAATAGAGCAGGCGGAAGCTTCTTTCCTTCTTTACAATGTCATTAGGGGTGGGGAGGGATGGCAGACCCACAGGGAATGCCCGTAGGTTGGAAACCTTCCTGGGACTGACTGAAGGTAAATTTCTAAGTCAAACTCTAATCTTGTGCTGTTAAATTCTTTCAAAGTGAGAGCAAACACCATGTGTCCACATAAACTGGTCATTGACCCTTATTTTTCCATTTCATTTCCTTCTCATTTTGTGTTGTTTTGTTTTGAAATGGAAGGATTTGGATGTTTGGATGTAACATAAACCAGTTGTTAAACTCAAATAATTTCCAGCGTTTGCATTTAGTCCTGGACATCAAGACAAGTATGTCACCTCTTGACTGACAGATAAATGTCCTAGCAGCTGTGGTCTTTCTGAGCACCACTTAGGGCTGAGACTAAAGCTGAGAGCCCCACTTGAGACCACTCATCTCCTCTAGACCTTTCTACGCTGCTCATAACCGAAAATCAATTTTATGTAGGACAGTAAGTGATCCCATATTGAGGAAGCCTGCGCAGGTGAGCCTGTGCCCTCTGTCACGGTTATAAACTGGAACATTGCATATTCATGCAGACCTGGTAGGAGACCAGACTCTGGAGCGTGAAAGAAGAGTGACATCCAGTGGCCAGCTGGCTGCATTTCTGCTGTGTGGGACACAGGGCTGAGGATGAAGCTCACTCAGCTCCAGATACCAACTTCTGCCTTTGTCCGTCCAAGCCCGGGAATCCTGAAACACTCCAAGAAGATTCTGATCTCAGATAAGTTTCTGCCAGCAGCATTTATCCACCCAAAATCACAACCAGGCTTTTTACTTTCAGAGCTAGTATTTGTCTCTAGAGTTATGGTTTGTTTTGTTTTTGTTTTTGTTTTTGTTTTTTTGCATTATTTAGTTCCCTCATTTATTTATTTCATTTTATTTATTTTTTTATTTTTGAACAACCATACAAGTTTTTAACAAAATAATATAAAATGTGTATATATTCTGGACATTGCAATTACCCCCAGGAGTGTCCCCCCCCCAATTACCCTCCCTTATCCGTCCTTCCCCTTCCCACAATATCTCTAAAAAAGTATTAGGTAGTATAACATTACATCTTATCTGGATTTAACACATGCCAATAGACCAACTTTCTCACTGTCCAGGGTCTAGTCCCCACCTCCACAGATGAGTGGAGACAATCGACCCTTAGTTCTCTGGCTTAAGCTGATTTTACTCAGCATGATCTCTTCCATAGTCATCCATTTACCTTCGAAGGCTGCAATATCATTGTTTCTAACTGCTGTGTAAAATTCCATGGTATAAATGTACCACAGTTTTTGGATCCATTCTTCCAGTGAGGGACATCTGGGTTGTTTCCATAGCCTAGCAATAGTAAGTTGTGCTGCTATGAACATAGATATTGCTGTGTCACTATAATGTGCTGATTCTAAGTCCCCTGGAAAGATACCCAGGAGTTGAATAGCAGGGTCATATGGTATTATGGTTTTAAATTTATTTATAGAGTTATGTTCAAATACTATGTATGCAACCATTTAAATCCGGGAAAATTCACAATCTTACACATATATATAGTCAATTATATTTGTTAGGGGCATAATATAGAAGAATCAAGAGACGGGTGTGGGTGATGTGGGGGTAACTGTGGTTTCTGATCAAATACATATAACATTATTACTTTATATGCATTTATTATTGGAAAACAACTCTTAATTTAAAAACAAAAAATAAAAAATTTAATGAATGCTAATGTTCAATAGTTGAGAAAATGAAAAATTCCAAAATTATATTTTTTACTAGTTTTCAAAATAAGATTTATCATTCCAGCCAACAAATGTCACCCATGGACCTACAAGGGATCAAGTAATACGAAAAAGGAATTCTTAACTCTCTGAAGGTTACATTCTTATTGAGGAAAATATACAAAAATGTTCATAAGCAGGTGTACACACTCACAGAGACATATCTCATAATGACGGATGGTTGTAGTAAGTGTTAAGAAGAAAAATGTCTCTAAAAGAAAAAACAAGGTGAGGGTATAGAGTTTGGCATGGGATTTGCTATCATTTAGGACAGGTGACTATACCCTTCTAAGGATATTTGAGCAGAAACCAGAATTAAGTGAAGATCAGACTAGGGGGAGGCAAATGATAAAGATAAACTTTATGCAGAATCAAGACTCTAGGGAAAATTTAAAATATGATCACTAGTGTTGAAAATAATAACAATTATACTTGAAAATAATTTTAATCCTATTTTTTAGTTAAAGAAGAAAAGAAGCTGTGAGATTAAGGCCAAATTTCATTATTTAAGACAGGAGATACAAAAGTTAATTATGATAATTTTTTGATTTAGGAATTCAGACTCAAAGCAAAATAGTATTGTATTTAATAACAAAATGTCACTATTTACAAATAATTTATTACAATGAAAAGATAAAGATAACTATTAAAGTATGGACAATCAGTGCCCCACCTCAAGCACATTCGATACGAGCAATGCAGCCACAGGCATCTCCTTGGCAAGAAGGGGCATTTTAGACACAAGCACATGTATGTGCGTGTGCGCACGCACAGAGACACACAGTGGAAAGTTCCACATTCATTTTGACATTTGATAATAGGAAAAGGGAAAGATGCCTGTTGTCTTCTTCTTTCCTCTTTATTAATATATAACATATATAAAAGTTGGCATATCTTAAGGGTACAACTTGTTTGATTTTTGCACTGGTGAGTTTAACCACTACTCTACATCAAGATACAGAACATCCCAGCTTCTCAGAAATCTCTTTCTTACCCCTTCCCTCTTTCCCCCAAAGATAACCACTATTCTGACTTCTGTCACTGCATTTATATGACCTGTCCTTTGGATTCGTATAGATGAAATTACATCACATGCTATTTTGTGTCTGGATTCTTTCACTTAACATATTTTTCTGTGAAATTCATTCTTGTTGCTGCATGTAGCAATCATTCATTTATTTTCATTATGGTCTAGTATTCCATGATATACATATACCGTAGTTTGCATTGTTCATGAACTTTTGGGTTATTTCTTATTCAGAGCTATTATGAATAACTCTTTTCATTTTTGAGAGAGAGAGAGAATCAATGTTATTTAGTTTTTCATGTGGCCTTTGTTACTCTGAGACTTCGCTGTGTACGTGGTGCTGGGGTTTGAATTCATGTACTCGTGCTTGCAGTGCAAGCACCGTTAACTGCTGAGCCACCACTCCAGCCCCCATGAATAACTCTTTTATTAACTTTTTAAAATTTATTTATTTTATTAAGGAGTTGAGTTATTGTACAATCATAAGTGCATATAAAGTAACAATACGTTATGTGTATGTTCTTAAACCACAGTTACCCCCACATCACCACCTCATATTTTACATGTGTTTTGGTGAAATAAATGTTTTTGTTGAGTGTTTATACAGGGTAAAAATTACTGAATCAAAAACTAGACCAGTTACATAATTTACAGGGCTTAATGCAAAAGTGAAAATCCAAGGTCATTTATTTTAAAAATACAGGAAAGAAGTGTTATTAAAAGTATGAAAATCTGAAGGCTTTTGCTTTTTATGATCTCTTTCTCCCCCTGCCCTCGTCATAGCATTTATTTGTTATTTGATGTCATCCCAAGTAAGGAAAAATCAAATCATGTAAACATTAGCTTCAATTTCGCCATTCATTTTTCTGGTGAGCAAAGGCAATTTTAAATGCAAGTATAAGAGCTTTTAATTGGTTTGCAAAATCACTAAATTACATAGTTCATACTCCATAACTTACATATGCCTATTCATTTCATTCTTGAAAATGCTAAAACAGTACAAAGTTAACACATTTTTAGTTTATTTCTTGTCACACATGAATTATGCTAATACTTTCTACCTTCAGTTTATTGGTGATAAAGGACTAAAAGGAAAAAGCTTGCCCTTTAACTTTTAAAAGAGCAATGTATTCTTTCTGCATTCAAAGCAGGTTCTAGTTTGAATGAAATTGAAGCCTCTGGCGGCTTTCGAAGCCCCGCACTTCCAACACACTTCGTTGAGTCTCACTGAACTCCCAAGCATTTGTGGTTCCTCCAGAATTCTGAGTGCATGGGGCATGGTGAACGTCAAGCATGAATGGGGTAGCAAGGACCCATGACAGATACACAAATTGCACACACCTCCTCTGCCCAGGGCCATGCTCCATCGTCTTGTAAGACTTCACTTTCCAAGAACAAGTTTAAAGAGGAAATTATTAAGAATTTTAAGCTGCTGACAGCCAAGCATTAAACCACGCATAGGGCTCTTCTGAGATTGATGCCCTGAGCAACACCTTAGGTTACCCTGAAGCTGGCACCGAAAAACTGTTTTCCAAAGTAGCTTTACCAGTGCCACACTTCCACCTGCATGTACCAGAGCTCCTGTTGTTCCAACAACCAACACTTTTTTAAAATTTTTTCTATTTACTTATTTATTTAAAGAGAGAAAGTGTGTGTGAGAGAGAGAGAGAATCAATTTTATTTAGTTTTTCATCTGGTTCTTGTTGCTCTGACACTTTGTTGTGTATACAGTGCTGGGGTTCAAACCCAGGTCCTCACACGTGCCAGGCAAGAGCGATACTGCTGAGCCATGGCTCGTGCCCCCGACCAACTCTTGATATTATTTAATCATCAAAGTAGGAATGTACTAGTATCTCATTATGGGTTCACTTTGAGTTTCCTTGATGACTAATGACATTGAGAGGCCTGTTTTCTAGTTTGACATCTTCTTTCATCAAGTCCTGTTTAAACTTTTTCACATATTTATAGTGGCTTCTTTTTTTTAATTTTTGAAGGAGTAATATTTTCTGCATCCTTTTTTTTAAACAGAATATCTTTATTTTATTTACTTGTTTTGATGCAGTGCTGAGGATTGAACCAAGCGCCTCACGTATGCTAGGCAAGTACTCTGCCACTGAGCTAAAACCCAAGCCCTTTCTGCATTCTTCTGAATACATATGGCAAATGTCTTCTACTGGTCTCTTGTAATAATATCTTATGATAAGCAGCAATTGTTAATTCTAATGAAATCTAATTGACCAATTGGTAACTATAAAGTCAGCCGCAATACCCGATGTAAGCTGCCCAATTTTATTATTCTTCTTCAAGATGATCTTAGCTATTCTAGGTCCTTTTGAAATAAAAGGCTCCAAATGCCCTGTTCTAACTTAGCTGTTTACACTCTTTAGATCATAATTCTTGAAATTATTCAGATGAAGAAACTATGCTACATCTGAAGTGAAGCCAGACTACCTATGGACTTAGACCAAAGCCAATTATTAATGTTGTGCTTTGTTTTTCCAAACCAGAAAAGAAGAATCTGTAGTTTCTTTTCATACTCTGGCTAATTAACATGCCAGGCAGATACAGTCACTGGTTGAATTATTAGCAACAGTTGTTGCCTTGAGCTTTTGTGTGTGTGTGTGTGTGTGTGTGTGTGTGTGTGTGTGATCCTGAATGCCAAGGTCACTCCACACTTGCTAGGATTTTCATCTTCTTTATTACCACCACTCTTTATGGTGCTGACTGCAGGAACTTCTGTGGCTCTTTACAAACCCTTCCAGAAGTCAATTAGGTGCACTGTTTCCATCCTCCATAGAAGTATTCAACCGCAGAATGGAAATGACCCAAACGGTATCACAAATCCTTAATTGGAAATCTTTGAAATTAAGTGACAGTTGCTTAATATTCAGAGCATACAGATATATCGATATGTGCATATATGAATATAACATTCTATATAATATGTATTATTTCTAATGCATATATATTTTTCCAGTCTGGCTTGTCTCTTAACTCTTTTAGTGTCTTTTTTTTAAAGAAAGAAGGACAGTGAGAGAGAGAGAGAGAGATAATCAATTTTTATTGAGTTTTTCACATGGCTTTCGTTGCTCTGACATTTAGTTGTGTATGTGGTGCTAGGGTTTGAACCCGTGTACTTGCTCATGCCGGGCAAGGGCCGTAACTGCCGAGCCACCGCTCCAGCCCCAGACATTCTTAATTTTAATGTAGTCCAAATCATCCATTATTTTTATTTCAGGCTATTCTTTTTGGTTTAAGCAATGTGTTCTGAGCCCAGGGTCATACAGACCTTCTCCCATAAGCTCTTCTAGTATCTCCTAGTTTTGCCTTCAAATTTAGTCTCTCATATTGGTCTTTTTGGACTGCCACGCCAATGAACCACAAGTTGGAGGTGGGAATGACAGAGATTTATTCCCACCATTCTGAAGGTGAGAAGTCCAAAATCAAGGTATCAGCAGGCTTGGTTTCTTCTGAGGCCTGTCAGGAAGAACCATATCTCCATCCTACTTTCTGGTAGTTTACCAGCAATCTGTGGAGTTCCTTAGCTTAAAGACATATCACCCCAATCTCTTCACCTTTCTGTTCACGTGACAGTCTCCCCAAGTTCATCTACCCAAATTTCTCCTTTTTATAAGAACAGAGGCATTTTAGACTAAAGGCCCATTTTATGCCAGTATGATCTCATCCTAACTTATCTAATTACATCTGCAACAACCTTATTTCCAAATAAGGTCATGTTCTGAGGTACTGGGAGTTAGGACTTCTACATAAGAATTTGGGGAGGTATAATTCAGCCCATAAAATTTCTTTAATCCACCTAAAATTATTTTTATATTAGTGTAAAATAAGTTAATTACCCAAATTTTCCAGAAGCATTCACTGAAAATCCTATCCTTTCCCCATTAATCAGAAATACCCCTTTGCTGTTTTTTCAAATGTCACTAAAAGTGGAATGTGTATATTGTTTCACTGATCTTGTCATTGGCAACATTGTTCTACTATAATTTTATGCATCTTAATACATATAAGGTAAAATCTCTAAACTTTTTCAGAAGTGTTTTGATTATTTTTGGACCTCTGCAATTCCACCCAAATTTTATAATCACTTTGTCAAGTTTCACAAAAATCTGTTTCTATTTTGATTAGAATTGTATTGAATTTGTGACCTAATTTTTAAAGATAGTGAGTCCTCTGTATTGTCAGGGTTTTTTTCACTATGACCAAAATACCTAAGTAGAATGACTTACAGGAGGAAAAGTTTGAGCTCACAGTTTCAGAGATTCAGTCCATGGTTGGCCAACAACATGGCTCTGAGCCTAAGGTGAGGCAGAGCATCATGGTGGAAGGGTGTGACACAGGCAAGCTGCTCACCTGGTGGTAGCTAGAAAGCAGAGAAAGAGCAGGAAGAGTCAGAGGACCGGAAATGATCCCCAAGGGCACATCCACCTGCCCCAGTGACCCACCTCCTCCAGCCACATCCCACATGCCTACAATTACCACCCCACAGCAATCCTTTCAGATTATTAATCCATCAAAGAGGTTACAGCTCTCAGGATCCAATCATTACCTAAAAGCTTCGCCTCTGAGCCTTTCTGCATTGGGGATCAGGCTTTCAAAGCATGAGCATTTGGGGGGACATTAAAGATCCAAACTCTAACCTCTCTTTTTAAACATTATACCTCAGTTTACCCCTCTTGCCATGTGCTGCCCAGAAGCTACAGAGCATCTCTGCAGAGATCTCCACCAGCAAGAATGCTCTCACCAGAGGCGGCCTCCTGACCTCCATGAATGGAATCAACCTTTATTCTTTGTAAATCACCCAGTCTGCGGCAATCTGTTACAACAAGACCAAGACAGGAACATATTATAGAAAATGCCCAACAACTGAACAATAACTTCTCAGTTGCCCTGGCTATGAAAGAACTTGGATTTGAATCGCTAACCCCTGAACTTCAAATATGCAATGTAATGACACAGGTCACATCATTAATAGAGAAACATATCATTTACTATTTTTCTGGATACCATTGAGAGTAGTCACAGAGTACTAAGATAGCAGAAGAAGCAAAACACCTCCATGAACCATTTTCAAGAATAACCAGGGTCCTAAACTACATGAGATTAGTGTCCCCTACAGCAACAGCAAAATTTGTGTAAAAGAAGAAGCCATACCAATGTATGCTCTTCAAGTATTATATAATTATCTAGTATTATGAAAATATGATTCATTTATTATGAAGAAGTAAACAAATCAGTTGATTCTGGTCTTTATGGGGCATCCTGTCTAATGAGATACTGAAAGTCAAAATGTAGCTTTGCAATGAAAGCAGATCTCTGGCCTATCATCCGAGCAATCAGGAGGCTGGAGTAGGAGGATCCCTTGAGTCCAGGAGTTTGTGGCCAGCCTGGGCAAGAGTGAGACACTGTCTTAAAAAAGAAACAAACAAACAAAAAACCCTTGGTTTGATTTCCAGTATAACCAAATGCAATGGATTCTCATCTTGGTAAGCACAAAGCCAAAAAGCACAATCAGGAGATAAAATGTGGAGAAAGATTTGTCACCTGGAGCAGGTAAAAAAAGCACTGAGCTTATTTCCAAAATGATAGTGTACCTGAAGAAGCAAACTATGGGGATTTTATTCCTGGAGCCCATATATATATATATATTCATATAGGAAAGTGCTTTAGGGGTGGTTACATCCCTGGGCATGCTCAGGCTAAGTTGTACTTTTTCAGCCATGCTCAGCTTAAGGTCAAGTTCAAGAAGGAAAGATGATAGAAGAATTTCTGGACGTGTTTAGCTCAAGATCATAGAGCACATGTTCAAAAAGTTAAGATGGTAGTAACAAATGCTTTGGGGCATGCTCAGTTCAATGTCGTAATGAGTTTATCCTGGGTTGCCTAAAAGAATGAGTCAGAGTGGCTTAGTGGCCTTGGCTGGTCTTCTGCAAGTTCCTCCAAATAGTCTTAGCTGAAATAAAAACAGAACAATTCTGAAAGTGCATAATGCACAAATTCAACCCCCAAAGTGCCTTGCTTAGGGGCTAACGACAGCACCACAGAGGAAAAAGAAGAAAGAAAGAAAATAAAGTGTTTTTCTTGATTTCTTCCAGGTTAACATACACCATCCTTTCCTCTCTTTCTTTCACGAATGCACAGGCACACACACAAACATAGCACATTTATATTTTTGCCATTTCCAAACAATGGAATACCCTTCTCCAATGAAACAGACCATAGAAAATGGATGATTTTAGAGCTGGAACAGAAAAAAAAAAGTTGAAACTGTATTTTCTTATATTACAAGAAAGTACGGAAATGTTCAAGGTAAATCAAGATAAGAAAGGATGGGCACATCAACGGGATAGAGGAGCCAACCTGAAGAGCTCTCAATGGGAAAAGCAAGAAAATAAATAATGCTACTCAGGAGACTAAGGCATGAGAATGATTAGACAATTAGACAAATGATTAGACAAATTAGAGACACATGTTGGCAACACAGGGAGACACTATCTCAAATTTAAAAAATAAACAGAAGAGCTGGGAATGTTGCTTATTGTAAAAGTGTTGCTGGTCTCAATCCCCAGCATGGGGAAGGAGAAGAAACCCAAAGGCCTATCAACAGGAAATGGATAAATTAAATAGAGCATATTCAAATAATGGGATGTTTCAGGGAAATAATGCTCCCTATATTCATGTTCCTGGATGGTTTGTGTTTCTATGCAAAGGAAATTAGCATGCCACAGAAGAGCTCCTTTACCACAGATTCATTTCCTCCTTGCACGATAAGGGTGCTAGACTTAGAACCATCTGTCCCAAATCAAAGGGTAATAAAAATTACCTCCTCCATAGCCCAATGTTTGCATTCCAGGGTAGGTACTTTCCCCTTGGCTCCCCAGAGAGAATTAATTGACTTTTCAAAGAACTTGTTTACAAGGAAGAGCTTGGGTTTCTCTTCCTAAAGAAAGAGCTGCAGCTAAGCAGTATGTATCCTATATAAACCACAGACTCTGAGTGGGGCTTCTGCCCCTCCGCAGCTCGCTCAGGAACACCTAGCTATCACATGGCCTCAGAAGATGGAGAAGAACAGGGTGTGGGTGGGGGACGCGGTATTCATTATCAAAAAGAACTCTGATCTCTGCTCTAGAGACTCATATTTCTTTTCAGGATAGAAATATCTTGAATACTTGAGAGCAGTCTGAACAACTTTTAGAGCAAATATGGACATTTGAAACTTATGAATGAAATACTCTAGCAATAATAATTTTTAAAAGATCTAATCTGGGGCTGGAGTGGTTCAGCGGTTGGAGTGCTTGCCTGGCATGAGTGAGGACCTGGGTTCAAACCCCAGCACCATATACACAACTAAGTGTCAGAGAAACAAAGGCCAGAAGAAATAATAAATAAAATTGCTTCTCTCTTTCTCTCTCTCCCTCTTTCTTTACAAAGAAAAACAAAACTAATCTACTGATTTGTGTTACAAAATGAATTAATCTCAAAGAGATTCTATTGAACAACAACAATAAAATAAGCCAAATGGCTTATTAAGGTCAAAAACAGGCAAAACTATTCAAATGGTAATTGAATTCAAAATAGTAAGTTCCTATGTAATGGTTGTGAGTAGGAACAGAAGTAAATCTTGGGGAACAGGGGAAATATTCTGTTTTGATCTGAGGCTGGTAACACAGTTGTGTGTGTAGGAAAACCTTGAGATCCGTGTGCTTTGTGCATTTTAGTCTACGTTATAATTAGAAGTTAAACAGCATCTCAGCTGGTTGTTTTGTGGAAATTAACAGTGATTCTAAAATTTATATGAAAATGCAATGCATTAAATGTAACTAAGGCACCCAAATAAGAATAAGGCGGAAGAACTTACTCTGCCAGCAAAAAGGTAAAATAATTAAATAGTGTGGTATCGGAGAAATAATAGACAAATAGACCAATGGAACAGAACATAGTCCATAAACAGACCTACTCATTGATGATACTGAATTCATAACAAAGATGAAACGAAAGTGCTTCAGGGAAAGAATATTTTTAATAAACAGTGCTAGGTCAATGGAACTCCTAAAAAAAGGAACTTGAACCCCTACCTTATACATTGCATTTTAAAAATCAGTTTCAGATAGGTCATAATTTGAAATGTGAAAATAAAGCAATAAAGTTTCCAGAACATTACTTGGAAGAATATGCTCATAGTCTTAAGGTGGGATAAGTTTGTTTTATTTTGTTTTGTTTTTAAACAGGACACAAAGAACAACTATAAAGGAACTAATTGGTAAATGAGACCACATTAAGGAATTTCTTTCATTAAAAGACATTTTATAAGAGTCTTACAGGGAAGAGATATTTGTGAAATATCTAGCTACTGAAGGCCTAATTCAGTATAAAATTTATTCCCTAATTCAGTAACAAATTCTTTCAAAATAAATTTAAACTAAAGACAATTGGGAAAAAACCCCAATAAATGCGAGAAAACTCATCACAAAAGAGTATATCCAAATAATTGATAAATTTATTTTAAAACTCAATGTCAGGGGCTGGAGCAGTAGCTCGGTGGTTATGGCGCTTGCCTGGCATGCGCAAGTACGTGAGTTCAAACCCCAGCACCATGTGCACAACAAAGTGTCAGAGGAATGAAAGTCACATGAAAAACCAAATAAAAAATTGTTTCACTCTCTCTCTCTCTCTCTCTCTCTCACTGTCCCTCTCTCTTAAAAAAAAAAAGATGACATTAATTTGATGTCATTAGTCATCAGAAAAATGCAAATGAAAACCACAATGGATATCATTACCTACTCTCTAAAATGGCTAAAATTGTGAAGTCTAAAGATGCTAAGTTGTTGGTAAGCATGTAAAAGAATAGTCATGCAGAGCCACAGAGAGTGTAAACAGGTACAACTTCTTTGGAAACCCAGTTTAGCAATAATTACTTAGATTGAAATTGTGTCTGGCCTATGACCTGCAATTACATTCCTAAGTACTATTTGGCAGAAACACAGCCACCTATTCAAGTGACATGTACAAGAATGGTCAAAGCAACACAGTTGTTTATAGTATCAAACTGAAAACAATCTTAATGTTATCAAAAATAAAATAAATAAATAAACCGTGGCATGATCAGACAATTGGTAACTTCACAGCAAGGAACCATAGCTATAAGCAACAGCACAGATAACTTTCATATGTCTTATGCTGAGTGAAAGAAACCAGACAGGATGGAATACATTTGGGGGAGCAGAAAGAAGGCCATTGGGTAGCCTTCACACAACTATCACTTTGTGATAACTCAGTGAGTTATAGCACTGTATTTTTCTGTGTGCATATTACACTTCACAATTATAATTTTTTTGAAAAAGCATGGACTATTTCTCAAAAAAAACTTTAAATGATTTGGAGGAAGATTTGGTTCGATAGGATTCCATAGAACTTTAAATATTAGATAATATTTGGATGCAAGCATATAGCATAAGTTAAAAATTGCTGGTATCTCCACCCCCCAATTGTCTACACGGAATGGCAGAGCTTAAAATAGAAGATGCTTATTACATGCCCAGGACTCTCTCCTTCTCTGCTCATGCAACCTCCCCCAAAACCATTTCCAGAGAACTTTATGTTGCCAATTCTCTCCCTCCGACTGCCATTAATTCTTCAAGTTTACTTTAGAGACAGACATCAACACAATCTAAACTTGCCTGACTATACTCAAGTGTCCAGGGGTGAGTATTTTCTTCCATTGGCAATGTAGTTTACAATACAGAACTCACAACCATGCTGTGTTTCCCATAAATTAATGAGTACATTTTTAAATTCATGTTATTTTACATTTCACACTGCAAATGTATTTGTTTTTCTCTTCCTACGTGTAAGAAGCATATAAGGCAGTCATTAAAAGCGCAGACTATGGAATTGGGCTACGAAGACTTGAATCCCAGTCCTCTTGTTCATTATGTGAGCAATCTGTGCAAGCTTGTCTCCTTGTTTCGGAATTTGAGGATAACGTGATGGTTCACAAAGTTGGAAGGATGGACAGAGGCAGGAAATGTCAAGTTCTTAACATAGTATCTGGCTCAAAGTAACAACTCAGTAACTTCATGCTATTATGTGACAAGGCAGTTAGCCTAAGAGACTCCATGTTTCCACTCTAGCTGACCTCCCCTGAGCATGGAAAGTCCCAAGGTATGTAAGCCCCCTAGGTATTATGAGCTCCAAGGTATTGTACCTCTCACAGACTTCTGTAGGCATTGGCACCAGGAAGATTGTTCTTGTTCCACAACATGATTGATGTAACTGCATTTTTTGGCTTCTGTAAATGAGCTTGCTTTGTCCTCCTGCAGACCCCCCAAGGGCCTAGAAAGATATGATTTTTGTCTTTATAAGACCCTGCAAAGAGGATCAGGGCTGCCGCCGAACAGCAGTTTGCTGTGGAGGCAGTCGCTGGCTGGCTAATAATGACTCTCCATTTGGCTTACATTGTTCTTGGCTTGATCTCCCACTTGCAACAATTATTGTTATGTTACCATCCCTGGAAACTACATAGGAATTAAACTAAAATAGAAAAAATGTGGGGTTTTTTATTGTTTGTTTGCAGTATTACTATTTGGAGGCGGGAGGTATGGGGTTACTAGTTTATGGCATTTTCAATCAGAAAGCCCAGGATCTCATAGGACACCCAGCTCCACAATATTAAGACATCAGTGTGCTAAATCATGACAAGAAGGGTCATAAAATTGATAAGTAAAATAAAAAATTAGCTTGCATGTGTTGAGTTGTTTCAAAAATCTTTGAAGGGAAAAAATCTTTGAAGGATACAGTGAAGTTTATTTTGACATGGGAAGGATGAGGACTATGTGAAGTCAATGAAGGTAGCAGCAGTCACAATTCTAAGATGTCAGAATTTAAGGTTACTAAGGAACCTCCCTATGGTGAGATCTGGGTCACAGGTAGAAAGTCATGATGAAACTCTTCACTTCTGCACTTAGGAGCATCAACTTAACACCTGGTGAATTCTCAGGCCACACTCATCCTTCCTGAGGAGGGAGTAGGGAGCTTGTTACCATGGAAGGGAAATGTGGACTCCCCTCTGACAAGTACCAGGGGGAACTTGAAGAGGAAAGCAGAGTGAAGGAGAGGCATGCAGAAAGCTATGGGTCTCCCATTCTGTGCGGCAGGGGGACATGACTTACAGTCCCAATTCTCCTGCCCATTCCCACTTCCTGGTTGGGTGAACAACTTCATGAAACAATGAAATGTTGCTATTCAAGTGAAGAAATATTAGGCAGCAAGGGAGGGCTACCTACGTCTCTTAAAGGCCATGAATGAATTATATTTCAACAGAAACACAAACAAGTTCTAAAGTTTAGATATCAAAAAATGGTGACCTAAAATACTTTTGTAGCAAATTTATAGCCTGTTTAACCCACAAGATTTAAGGTGATAATGGAAATAAATATAATCTCCAACTAAAAAGTAAGAATCAACAATCCAAGGTAGTACAGATGGTACTAGTATCATAGAGTTCAGGAATTACAACCAAATCAGTTATAAAGACCAGTGCGGAAAACTTCACTAGTTATTTTAACAAAAAGAATTTGCTATAAGAAGTTGGTTACACAGGTGCTAGAGAACTAAAAAAGTAAAAAAGGAATGCTGAGATTGAAACAGAGAGTAACCACTGAAAGCCATTGCCATCCTTACCGCTGGAGGAACAAGGGAGAGGAGTATGTTACACCCCAGAACAGGGGTCTCACAAAACCTGGACCCTGACCCCTGGGAATTGGGCCTGGCCTTGCCCAGGGCCGATGTCCAAGGAGATGCAATGAGGGGGATTCTTGGCCATGGCCAAGAGGCAACCAGGAACACTACCACAACAACAAATGATTCCAAAGCCAGTCACCTTTCCTCTTCCAGTTTTGTCTTTCTGCAGTGCCCCCTATCGGTGAAAATTAAAGGGCCCCGCTGACAATCAGGACATGTGGTTTGTGGAGTCCAACTTGGGCATCAAAAAGCTAGAGTTCCAGCCTAAGGGACAATCTGACTTGGATTCCTGTTTCTAAGACTTTTAGGCAGGGGAAAGTAGCAAATTTAGGGGACTCCAGCTGGGGGTGTAGCTCGGTGGTAGAGCACTTGCCTAGCATGAGTGAGGTCCTAGGTTCAATACCAGTATGGTTTAAAAATTGTTTTAAAAAAAATCTGTTTTAAACAAAACAGATTTAGGGAATTCTGAAAATGACACCCCACCCTTTGATTCCCTTCCCACGAAAATAATTTCTTGTTGCTTCAGTTATTGAAGACCTTTTTCTCCCTAAAATAAGGATAGTTGTTCAATTTTAGGGTCATTTCTCTTCATTGGTGCTTTTGAAAATGGGCGTTTATGGAAGGAAGAGTCAGAACACAGATCCTAGATAAATCATCTATTTCTCTACTTGGGGGCTGTGCCCATCTTTTACAACTACCTAGAAAGGACAAGCAGCCAGAGTAGCTCTCAGATTTTTCTCTTCCAACGATTTTCCCCTAATTTCATTCTTCTCCTCTCCCACCCGTGGGGAAGTGGGCGCCAAAGGTCACAGGCTGCGGGGAACTCCAGGCTGGTTGCTGGACATGAGTGTCCGTGTCCTGTAACACAGAAGGATACGTAATTTGTAGGTGGTAAGGGTTGAACGAAATCCAATCCAGATATGGCAGGGTGCCTACCAGAACGTTGGGAAATAGCTATCCATTCCATTCTTCCAGTACCTTCTTCCGGTGTTAAATCTGACATTTTAAGTGACCCACAGACAAACCTGAATACCAGATTCGCTTTGCAAGGAGCTCGCTTCGCTGTCTTTAGCGGAGTGAACTGTCACCTGCGTAGTGACCTCTTTGGCTAGAGTGGTGAACCTGAAGATCTGGAAACGCTGAACGCTCTCAGGATTGAGTGGCTGGGAACCCTAAGGCGACGGGACGCAGCCCTCCCACTGGCATCCCGCTGGGGAGCCCAGGTGTGCAGCCCGCAGAGCCCGGGCGCCCCGGGGAGGCCACGCTGCCAGCCGCGGCCCTAGAGGACGTCGGACTCAGCCAGCTGCCGCGGAGATGTGACCCAGCTCCTCCGCCCATGCGCGCCCCCAGCACCCCAGCGCCCGGCCGACGGGCCCTGCCTTTGCTGCAGCGGCTGCTGGTGCCGCTGCTCTTGACCGCACCGCCCGGACGCGCAGGTAGGAGATTGCGCCGCCCGGTGCGGGTCGCCGACGTGGTGGAGCCGGGTTTCGCTTTCGGGTGGCACAGGGTTGAGGCGCAGTGTGCCTTGCCCGCGGTCAGCGCGCAAAGCCCTGGAGAGAAACTCGCCGCAGCCTCGCGCGCCCGGGTTCGGGGTCAGCTTCGCGCGTCTCGGGGTTTAGCTGCAGCCTTGCGAGGACTGGCGGAGGTCGCTCAGAGTGCGAGCCACAGCTTGCACCTTGCAGCCACCCTAAACGACTCCGTCGCCAGTACGTCCTAGGCTCGCGTCACCACCGCCGCGGCCGTGCAGAGGTCCAGTTTGGATTCCGCGATCCGGGATGGAGAATCCCGTGACGAGACCAAGAAGACTGCGTTAAAAACAAAAACACAAACACCAAACTCCTGAAATGTGTGCTCGGAAAGGATCTAGAAGGGGCAGCGCTTCTAAAGCAACAAACATCCCCCTCTCCTGGGCACATTTTTCCCTTTACAGTTGTGACCATGTACAGATAGGTGCTCTTTGATTTTTCAGGCGTATCAAAACTTTCTACTGATTTATCAGGTAATGGAGGGGGATTATTATTTTGAAGTTTAAACTCTTTGTAAACTGGAATCCAGTAAACCACAATAATTCATGAACTGTGATTTTTTCTGTATTTCTGTATTTCTGGTGTTTGAAAAACTTTTAAAGCAAGATATCTAGAATTTTAATTTTTAATTAAAGACAACAACCACAAAGCTCCTGGGGAGTGTACTTTGCATAGACTTGGTTCAGGCTCCTGTGACTTTTAGCCTAGAACTGAACAACAGCGAGTGCAGGAAGAAAAGCTATCTGGGAACTGCCCAGAAAAAAAAAATCTCTTCTAAATCCTAATCAGAAAAATTTAGTTGTCTTTTAATAATCCCTGATAGACTGAATGGAGATTACTATTGACTTTGGAAAACAGATAATGAATTTGTTTTCTTTTAAATCAAAGAGTTTTAATGTCAGGGGACTGACATTAGCAGGTAAAGTTGACTTCAAAGCAAATTTTGCAACAAACAAACACACAAAAGACACCAAAGAAACTCTTTTCTGACCCATGAAGTCTTAGCATGTTCCTGTCCTCTCCTGGCACTCTGGGGACTGCTAGGAAAACCAGGATAGAAGGTGGATATAGTTTCTTGGACAACATACCTCCAGGTATGTTAAAGAACCGTGCTGCATTATAATAACAAATACTTAGAACCAGTAAGAGAGTGGGAGACTTCCCGGTCACATGTCTCTGATCAAAACCCTTCCATTGTTCTTGGAATTATTCTAAATTCTCCTGTATGATCCTATGTGGTCCACTTACATCTGTCTCTCCAATCTTCCTTTAATTCCTGCTACTGCCTTTTTCCAGTCCCGAAGCAAACCAAGCGGTTTCTCATTTCTGGGATTCATACTTTGTTCCTGCTCTGCTAAAATGCTCCTACTTCTGACCGTCCTGGCTAGCTTCTGCTCAGGCTTGGCATCTCGGCCCCAATGTGTCCCCCTCCAGGAAGTCTGCATCCCCAGAACAAAAAATGCAGTTAATTAGGTCTATGAAGCAATGACCCTGACTTTAGTTTTAGAAGCTTAGAATGCAATTTAACTATTACTATGACAACTATGCATATTAAAACAAATACTATAATTAATGAAGTGAGGAATTTGTTGAAATATTTCTTGTTTGATATAAACAGCAACATAGAGTATTTTTTCCCTGAGAAGTACTATGACATACTTCACATGCACATACATGTACACATAAATGAATCCAGTGAATTAAACTTTCATAATTATGTTTTAACTTTTTATTTTGAACTAATTTGAGAACATAAAAGTTGCAGATGTAGTCCAGTGTTCCCATACACCCCTCACCTAGTTTCCTCCAACTTTCTACATATTACATAACCACCGTATAGTGTTCAGAACCAGAAAAGTAACACCGCTATAATTCTATTCACTGAGCTAATGCCCTCTTCCTGTTCCAAGATCTAATCCAGGATCTCACATTAAATGTAGTTGTCTCCAGAGACAGTTCCTCACCCTTTCTGTGCCTTCACCACCTCAACACTTGAAGTGTGCTGGTCACCTCTTCTTCAGCCCTCAATTTGGTTTCATCTGATATTTCCTCATGGTAATACGAAATATTTGTTTTTGACAAAAATACCACATAAATTATATTTTCTTTCTCAGTGCATCATTTCAAAGGACCTATGATATCTATACGTCTTCTTCCTTGGTGATATTAACCTTGATGACTTTGTTAAAGTGCTGTCTTCAGGGTTTGTTTTTTGCTTTGTATTTGATAAATATCGGATAGAAATATACTTTGTGATTATGCAAATATTCAGTTTCTACCCAAATTTACTCCCCAATTCTGGTATCCATTAGTGGATTTTGACTGCAATTACTATTATGACACAAAGGTGATTTTTTTTTAATTTTCCTTTCCTTCCATGTGTATTCTTTGGAATTTTGTTACAAAGAAGAACAGTAACATATTTATTTCTTCAATTGCTGAAATATATCAACATGATTCATATTTATTTTATTCTTTGATTTATAATTGAATACTCTCATTATTACTTTTGTTGCTCAAGTTGTTCCAGCTCTGGTCCCTAAAAGCTCTTTTCGTGTGGCGCTACACAGCTTAGCTCCTTTTAAGAAGCCATCCTTTCTGGGCACTTCAATACTTTCTAACTCTACCAGTGTTTCAGGCTTATCTTCTGTGTACCCTGCCCCAGGCCTGGAATTAACCACTTCCTGTAGGAGCTCTAATTCCTTCTCTTGTATAATGGTATTTACTTATTTTTATTTATTTAACTTTATGACCATCATTTCTGGAGCATGGTTTTAGAATCCTGCTCCCCACTGCTGGATGTTGCTTCTAGCCTCTCTCATAGACAGAGCTAGGAAATACAAATGTGTTTCCTAGCTCAGCTGACGCTCATTTCTGTATCCCTGTATCTATCTCTGTGTGTAAGCGTATTGCAGACCAGGAGTCAGTCCATACTGACACCCCTGACTTCATCCCACAGTGCAAAGTTCATTCTAGCCTTCCTCTGTCTTTATTTGTAGCAACTTTCTCCAGCAATAACAAACCCAGATCTATCTAGTTATCTACAATAGATTTTCTTATTTGTTCAATTCAACATCGTTTCAGAAATACCAACCTGTGCTCCTGGGAGAAACACATTTATATTATATATGTACAGCTCTTTAATCTTTAAATTTAGATTACCAATCAAGATACTGCAGGTCAAAGTCACCTCAGTTCTTTTTTCCTTTACCCCTTTTAGGTCACATGATGCCTACGTGGTACTCCTTCCTTTTCTGATTTTTGTTATCCTTCATAATACACAGACTCTGATCCCTCATTCAGACTCAGAATTTCACACTAACACAATTTCACTTGGTAGGGGTGATTTTCTTTCTGTTTGCATCTCAGAGTATAAAGAAGATAGCATGGCTGAATGTTGTATCTAGGATTTGTCTGTACTGGATGGTCTTTAATGCCACTAAGGCTACTTTTTTCTGGAAAGAAAATTTTTCAACAATTTTAAATACGACCTATACAAAATTAGTTCTGTATTTTTTTTTTGAGGGTGATGATAACTTCATTTCACATTGAGCCACAAAAATGGCTATTTCACTCTCTCTGTCCACCACATGAGCAAATTCTAACTCTCCACGGAGAATGGACATTCTTTATCCTGTGAAGGCTAGTGGCTGTTTTATTTATACTTCCTGATTTCAACATGTGCACTTTGCATCAGCTTCCTCTCTGCTAGATAATCTAAAATCCCATTCCCTACAGCTGCATTTGTATTTTGGTAATGTGGGCTGTTTTGCAGCATTTGTTTACACTACATCTCCCATTTAAATTTTCTCTTTCCTGCCAAGTGTGGTACAGCACACTTGTAATCCCAGTGACTCGAGAGGCTGCGGCATGAGGATCACGGTTCCAAGCCAGCCTCAGCAACTTAGCGAGGCCCTAAGCAAATTAGCGAGATCCTGTCTCTACCTTAAAGATAAAGAAAGCACTGGGAATGAGGATTACTCGTTGAATGGCCCTGGATTCAATTCCCAGTATCAAATAAATAAATAAATTTTCTCCCTCCTAACTTTGTTTCCCCTCTACATGAATCCTGTCATCTCCATCTTCCAGTGACTCAGAGGCCCTCAGAGCATTCCTTTTTTCTCTTCAATGAACTTGTGTTCATTTTTGAAGAAAGATAGAAGCCAGCACATATGACTGACTACCGTTGTTACCGTACAATCTCTTAAAGCTGCCATAACAAAGTACCACAAGCTGGGTGGCTGAATACAGCATAAGGTTATTACATCACAGCTCTCGAGGTCCAGCATTTAGGTGTCAGCAGGACTGAGTCCTTCTGAGAGCTGTGATGAAAAATCTGTTTGATGCCTTCCCTTGCTTCTGGTAGCTGATGATTTTTCCTATTCCTAAGCTTGTAGGCACATCACCTGACCTTGGCCTTCATCATGTGGGATTCTTTACAGTCTCATAGAAGATTGTAAATATCTCTGTGTCCATATTTCCCCTTTTTATAAGGTCACTGGTCATATTGATTTAGACTTACCCTGTTGACCTCACTTTAACTTGATCACCTCTGTAAAGACACTAGTTCCAATTAAGGACATATTTTGAGGTAGTAGGGGTTAAGAGTTCACATGTTTCTTTTGAGCAACACAATTCAACTCATCACATTTACCCTCAAAAGACTTGCAGGGTAGTGAGCAGGGGGCAGAGGCTCCACTTCCAGAGAGGAAAGAAGCTCTGTCCAGCCCCTCCTCTCCAGCGCGGGTAGTCGTGTGTCCACTGCTGAAGGGAAACCCTTGCAGAGGTGTCACACCTGAAAGGCTCCACTGAGAGTGTTGAGGGCAGAGATAGGGTCTTCTCTCTCACTCTCTGTAACCCGAATATGAGGAAGAACCAATGGGTACCTGATAGAGACGTGATGTTCAAATTTCTTAAGCCAAGGGAATGAGTCTCCTCAGACCTCTGCCTCCAATCTCTTCCCATTTTCATACGTGAAGCATATCTATCTGTATTATTCACTCCCAGCACCCTGTCCATTTCAGATTAAAGTATATATGTTGCAAATGTCTACTATAATACCTACTAAATGCTCAATATGTTACTTTTAAGGTTGGTTCATTGATTTTAACTGAAAAATATAATAACAAGTGCAGGAGAATGAGGTACCGAAGGTGATCAGATTTGATACAACAGGATTGCCTTAACATCTATTTGCCCTAGTATCCAGATTTTTTTGTTTTATTTTGTTTTGTTTTTTGGC